>OZ026613.1:36887372-37011027 GCA_964020975.1 Hermodice carunculata | reverse complement strand
GCGGCGAGAGGAACTTGTAGAATGTCGCAAGACATTGGAAGTAACCAAGACCAGCTATGAACAGAGACTGCTGACATTACAAAAGGAAAAACATCAACTAGAAGGAGAACTACAGGAGGTGACAACACTTTGAAATAACAGTGATGTGTGGAAATTAGATTTTGATCTTCTGGAAATGTCATGGTGTTTTGTTTCGGATGTGACAGCACCTTGTACACATAATGCAGTCTATCACAGATAGATATTCATGCTGTAAACTTAATGGGCCATCTTATCTTTGATGTGCTGTATTGTAGTACATGTACAAGCTTCCAGATTTGAGCAATGAGTACTTTTTTCTTAAACTTCCAGAAAGATGAAGTTATATAGATAAAACAGCATCACAATGAGAAAGCATATAGGCTAGAAAATAATTGTTACTGGCCATTGATTTGAAGAATAGCTGTAGTATGAAGGGCCTGGTCCAGGGAAGGGAGGCATGTTTTCAGAACTGTGTGTACCTTATATTGCTAAAGTACTACAAATATAAATGCACTTCATTGATGAAATACTGTTAACAAGCGGATTTTGCAATTGCATAGAAGAAAAAGGTGCCTATGTTATGATAAATAGTAAATGGTGGACTACAAATGAAAAATTTTTGCATTAGGCTGCACATCAAACCCACAATTTTGATTACACTTGACAGACTTAAGGGGGGGGGGGCTTCTCGGAAGAGATTTTCTCAGGCTCAGAATGCAAGAGGGTACCAGCTTGTGTGAAGTCCATGGTCAGGGCATGGTCTCTGATAGATATGTACTTATAATAGAGAATTAATGGTAAGAGCTTACAGATAAAGAGAAAATGAGTGCTAAAATTATGAAATTTCTATAATCCAATGTTATAAAACAAAATTGAGAATTTTGTGATTATATCTACATTTATGGCTGTCAAATGAAAGATTCACAAGACAAACTTTATCAGGTTCATTTTTACGCCATATGTGTACATGGTAACATGCTCTCGCGCACAAAACTAGACATGTTTTTGCTGTTTTTAATGATAATTTTTTTGGGGGGCAGGGGGCTATTTATAGCTTTGCCTGCCTGCTTACACAACAGTTTCATAACTGGGGAATGAGACCTGTCCATGTTGCCCCATCACATGATTTGTATTTTTGTGATTGTGTTCGTGGCTTGTGTCAAAAAAGAGTTTCATTACAATTTTTAAATAAACTGGTACATGTACCAGTGTTGATATATTTTATTCATTGTTGTGTTTCAGTGACCAAACAACTGCCATGGCTTTTAAAAGGATAATTCTCTCTTATTTTGTCACTGATTGATGTCTGGTGTAGTGTGTAGCATAGATAAGCAGCAATTATTTATTTACCACTATAATAACAGCTATTCAGCCATTATAGTAGTGTTTATTTTGGCTATTGTGTTAGAAAAAGTTTTTGTCTTCCCCTGGTTTTTTGTTTTTTTTTTTGTTTTTTTTTGTTTTTTGCGCAAAAACATTGTTTCTTGGCTGTGGACATTCATGTGGTTGTACCAAGAGGGAGTCAGTTTGTGCCAAGTCTTTTCACCAATTATATCACAGTATTCGAATCATCTGTTGACGAGGAAGAGTCTATTTTAGTTGAAAAGGGGGTGAGGTTGTTTTCATCTATTATCGCAGTTTTTTACTAGATTTAGCATTTGTTATAATAAGATTGACATCATCAGATACACCATATTTCCTTTTTTTTTTTCAGTTCAAAATATTTGAAATCTTCTCGAGAAGAAACCATTACACATGTCAATTTCATGTTGATCACAACAGTCAGCCACTGCTAGATGCTGACCTACCTCCTGGGAGGTACGGAGTGGAGAGGTCATCATGCATAGAGCTGCTGCAATCCTCACAGTGTACAGTCGTAAGAATTTATTGTTCCCCGCTACCAAAGGTTGTATCGGGGAAATAGAAATATTTAAGGGGCTGCGGTCAGTCCTTCATATCCGTCCGTCTGGTCTGCACAGCCTGTAGCCCATAAGCCATTTCAGGTAGAATTGTGTAATTTACACCACAGATGTATCGTGTAGTGCATGTGGCCTGGGCCTTGTTGTTGACCTTGACCTCTTTTCAAGGTCATAGGGCTCGTAAAGGTGTATTTTGTAGCATATCTTTTTTACCATATTTCAAGTTCTATTAAAGCTAGGCCTTTCATTTTGTATCAAAGAATTATTCCATAAAGGTTTTATGTATGCCTTATTTTGGATGACCATGATATAATGTTCTGGTTGCAGTAGGGTGATCCTAACCATGCTGGTGCCTCTAACTTTTAAGAGGCTGGGAGCCTGTATCATATTTTGGATAGAAAATAATGCAATACAAATTTCATTCTTTCACTTATGTTCGTTCTTGCATTTATATTGTGTAATACATGCTTTTAAATAATGATCCCCTTTGTGGTGCTGGGCAGTATGATGCACTCGGGCTGCTACTGGGAGATGCTCTGTCTTATTGCTCTGTACACCTGTGTATTTTTGGTTCACTTTTTGAGTTTCATATTATATCATTTCCAAAGTATGTGCACCTGTGTGTAAAGTTTCACTCACATGACTTGAAAGACAAGCAAATTATGGCATGACTGTATTGCAGTTTTACATAAATGCCTCACCAAGACCCCAATACTTGACTTTGTGACCTACTTTTGTTACATTGACACACCTTTTGGTGAACATATGTGTGTGTATGAAGTACAATGTACATGACATACCTATAGATAAATCCAGACATGCAGATATAATGTGTTCGTGACATCAAAGGGTACCTCTGCATCCCAAGGAAGGGTCACTGTACAATGCCCGGATGTGTCGCAAGTCATGGGGCCCACCAGGGAAAACGACATGTGTGCTAATGTGGAAGAGCACATGTCTGCAAAGGCATGCAAATGAACAGAGCTGTATCATGATCACTGGTGCAATTGTGTAGTGCACCGGTCCTTGTAAATATGTATCTATGAACGATCCCGGGGGGGGGGGGGGGGGGGATCATGACTATTTGCCTCCATCGATCCTCACAGAAAATGAAGAAAACATTTCGTGATTAGTTAATTACCTTGTGATGGGGATGACTGTCAGCACTGGTGGCCACCTTGTTTTGACTAATTTCCCAGCTTGCTGAAAAGGCCCAACATTAGATAAGATATCTGTACAAAAAAGTGATTATGAGTCAAAAAGCCATGTTAGAGGTGGCAACTTTATTGTGGAAGACAAGACTATAATGTTACAAGATTTTAGCACTTATATTCTGCCAAGTCCTGACCAGGCAAGGTGGACTTTCTGCTATGACAAAAGACATGATACAGGTTGCTCTATTTAAATGTTACAGAAGCATTTGTGATTGTTTTCAGTTATGTTCTTTCTATTATGGGCCTCGATGCTGGAATAAAACCAGCCGCACTGAAATGAATACATTCTCACAACTGTACGCCAAGAGGATTGTAGCAGCTCCATGCATGATGACCTCTCCACTCCATATTTCCTCAGAGGTAGGCCAGTGTCTGGAACTGGCTGACTGTTGTGAACCAAGTGAAACTGCTGTGTTCTGGTTTCTTCTTGAGACGATTCTCTGCCAACCCCAATTCATGGCAGTATGCCTTGTTATTTATCAGATGTATCACTGGAACTGACAGCCTTCATCAGAATCAGATACTTTTTGTCCTTTTGCAGCAAGAGGAGACTTCCCGTAGCCGAATAACAGAGTTGAAGAATCAAGCAAGAAGACAGGAGACAGAATTGCAGATACAAACCTCGGAGTTGGAAGAACTACAGACACAACTGCAGAATGCACACAGGTTTAACTAATAACTACATGTATTGTAAATAGTAAAAGTCTTCAGGGATGAGCCTGTTCAGGGAATTCCAGGATTTCAGGGAATTTTGTGTCGTAGACTTACAGATAGTCCTGGATTTCTGGTTGAACTTCTAAAGAAAGTTACATTTTTTCACCACTCAACTGTTGTTTTTCACTAGGGATGAGTACTTTATATGATACTTTTAGGGAATTTTTTCCTTGGTCAGGCTCATGTCTGAAGTTTTGCAGTTTTAGCTCAACTGAGATGTCAGTCTGCTGAGCTTTTGTGATGGTCTATTCATTGTCTGTCCATCCACAATGACATTTTTGACTTCTCAACAAAAACTGCAGGCTGCATTCGGTGCAAATGTGGTGGGTACGTACCTTGGTTGAATATCTACCAAGTTTGTACACTGAGTGGTGCTTCACTACCTGAGTTTTTAATGATTTTAAAAAAAGTCTTATCAAAAATTGCAAGGCCAATTTCTTTGAAATAACATGGGAACACAACACTCCTGGAAGGTCACCAAGTTTGTACACTGGGTGGTTCTTCACTACCCGAGTTTTAAATGATTTTAAAAAAAGTCTTCTCAAAAATTGCAAGGCCAATTTCTTTGAAATAACATGGGAACACAACATTCCTGGAAGGTCAAGATTGTTTCTTTTGATTTTTCCAGGGAAATGTTTAAAAATCTATTCTCTCTTTCTCTCTCTCTCTCTCTCTCTCTCTCTCTCTCTCTCTCTCTCTCTCTCTCTCTCTCTCTCTCTCTCTCTCTCTCTCTCTCTCTGAAACTTGTTGGCAAATTGTTTTGAAATCATTCAGGTGAACTTCTGGGGACTGCTAAACCTTCATTGATTCAATAGGTGGTGCTGTTTTTTTTTGTTTTTTGTTTTTTTAATAATATTGGTGTTTTTATAATTATTTATGTCTGTTCCAAGACAAATGGCTGACCATTTTTTGTCAAACATTGTTTGAGTGCCTCGGATAAACCAGTATCAAGGGTGTTCACAAGAAAGGCCTTGCCATATCCTTGCTTTCAACAGCTTTTGTAATTTGCCTCATGGTCAACAAATGTATGCATTAAGATTTATAACTGTAGCAATCCAGGCCACAACTTTTCAAAATCTCTGTTACTTTCATAAAACAAAATGCACATGTGTATCAGAACTCACTGCACTATCTTGTGAGAAAACTAGGTCATATATCCACCAAACAGTAATAAATCGATGCACTATCGATGTCTAAGCGACAAATTCTATTTTTGACTTTTTTATGAAACCTTACAGAGGCATATACCATAACGTAGATTCATGTGATAGATTAAAACTAGGTCACAGGGTCATTCATCTTTGTCACAGTGACGTATCCATGAACTGTTAATCTCCGGTTGAAGTTCTGTGGGCATTGATTTTTTTTTCTTTGAAACATGGCCAACATAGATCAGGGAGTAAATAAACATGATTTAATAAAACTAGGTCATTGGCTGTAGTATCTGGGTCACAGTGATATCCATTTAAAATTGTGGCCTATTTTTGTCCTTTGGCCCTGTTTTATGAAACATTACATACATGTATTAGATCAAAAATTCATGTTTTAATAAAAGAAAGTCACTAGGTTTAGTGTCTGGATCACTCAAACCAATGTTCTGTCACCTCACAGTTGAGCTCAGCTCAGGTCAACCCAACTCACTGTGGGATAATTTTTTTTGTTAAGTATAGCTAGATCAGCTGAGCATGTGATGTTAATGCAACCCTCTTGGGTTTCATATATATATATGTATATATATATATATATATATATATATATATATATATATATATATATATATATATATATATATATATATATATATATATATATATATATATATATATATATATATATATATATGTATATATATATATGTATATATGTATATATATATATATATATGTATATATATATATATATATATATATATATATATATATATATATATATATATATATATATATATATACAGTGAAACCTCATTATAACGACACTCAAATATCCGACATATTCGTTATAATGACACAAATTTTCATGGGAAAAAGTTCACTTTCTTTGTTATTTGAATCATTTATCTGACATATTCAGTTATCTGACACATTTCTTAGGGAACAGATGGTGTCATTATAACGAGTTTTCACTGTATATATATATATATATATATATATATATATATATGCCTATTTTATGACACAGTATGAATATAATATGATTTATAAACATTGAAGATGAAAGATAACATTAAATAATTTTGAATTGATTCAGCATTTACATGCATATACATATATATTTGTATCCATGGGATCTGGCTATATTTTGATAATTTAAGCTCTGTAAAAACCACTTTGGCACTTCGAATGTGCCTCTTATTCTGTGTACTTCCATGTGGCAAAACAATTCTATGTAGCTTAGACTCTGATCTTTTGAAATGCAGACGTGCAGCAGAAGCCAATAAACACCTACAGGAGTTAGAGAACTGTAAACTGCAACTGCTTCAAGCACAGCAACAAGTCAAGGTGAGGCACCCTGGTTACCCCGTGGACCAAACTCAGCATTTAGTCTGCTGCAGTGAACAATAAATGAACCTTGGTCCATATAGCATGCATCTCACAATGCTACACACTCAAACTTGTCATCCAGACCTGAGGTTAATCTGAAAAATGATAACACAAGACCTTTTTGTCTAGCTCGTCCATTGGTAAATATGTTAAGATTGAAAATTGTGTGTCTTTATCTGGTACAGGTAGTTCTTTGTTATTATTTGTGTGAACATATTACACCATGCAAACATACGCCCAACAGAACTAAGTCTCAGAATTTACAAAATATTATAAGAGGATGAACTGGTGTATATTTTGGATGTACATAGCAGTGCACAGCAGCAGAAATGTTGCTTGTCACCAAAGGCCAATTGAGACTTTATGGGCTTAGCAGCACAGCCTCAGACTGCTTTATAAATCCAGCTGACTGCTGCTCAGTGCTATGTAATGCCAAGGTGCTACATGTAAAATATGAATTCGAATGAAATGGAAAAGGATCCAGTCATTCAGTCATGTAAATGCACACCTGCATACTTTTAACACCTCGGGTTTCAGCTCTCTTTATTCACTCCTGCATTGTATGACAGTATGAACAATAGAAGAAAGACAAATATGGTGGTGTTTTCTAACAGCTTATTAAAATTTTAATTTATGAATTGTAAAGTTTATTGAACTGTGTGTAAGGATATGACTGAAGCTGTTGACTGCTTGTCTGTGACTTAACACTGAAGTACTAGTGCTACAAGTATAGAATTAGCTCAAAGTAAACAGTACATGTGGGGAAGTTGCTGTTCAAAGTCTCATATGCAAGTGATCAAGTGCAAACATTAAATTTTCAATGCAGGATAAACTAGATCTCTGCAAAAGGTAAATGATTATAAAACAGTCCAAGTGAGACATTTTGGACTGCATGCACCATTTTAAGTCTCAGATTGAACGAATGTTTTGAAGTAAACTTGCTTATTTACAGGAACTGGAACAGAAGTTGGAGCAGGTGGATGATGATGCTAAAATAACAAAGGCCATGAAGTCACAACTGAGCAGGATGCCGGAACTGGAAAGGGAAAACTGCAGGTTGCTGGAGCAGGTTCAGGCTTTAAGGTGAGTGCCGCTGAACAGTGCTGGTCAAATACAACCTTCAGTTTGTAATGTATTGTAGTACAGAAGTAGAATGTATGAGGCGGATTTACTCAGACATTACTTTCTTCCCAGTTGCTGTTTGAAAATAGATATGTTTAACCCTTTAATAATCTTCAGCATTTAATGTATTGTGGTGCAGCAATAGAATGTTTAAAGAGGATTTACTCAGACTCCGCTTCCTTCCCTATTGCTTTTTGAAAATAAGATAGGTTTGATCCTTTTCTGGTCAGAATATGACTGAGTCAAAGCTTGTCTTTGAGCAGGTTGCATGCAAAGAAAGCTATTGACCTGGAGCATGCATTCATGATATGTTTTAACTGCACTTGTGAGGAAAAAAATGTTTAGGATGTAACATTAAATTTAAGCAAATGATAATTTACAGCTGGGCACTTTTGGGTGATTTGAGGAGGAACAGGAAAGTGTTGAAGTAAATAGAATGTTTAGAACAGTCCCTCCTGTTGGTCCACATGCCTCATGTAACGTACAGATTGGTAACCTGTCACATGGAGAGACAGACATGTACAGGGACTGTGCTGTAATGAACAGAGTCTATATTGTACATAGATAATGTTTGTAACATATTATAACCCATCACTGTACAATGCTCATCAGGCAACCATCCAGATCCAGTCCCTTGCAAGTTTAGCATAGGATGAAATGTACTAGATTGGTTCTGTACAATTTTGGCAATCATGTCCACCTCTTTGGGCTTGCTTTGTCGAAATATTATTTGACCCTAGTAGAACATGGAAAATTACGATTATATGGACATGTATTAGTGTTCATGCAGTACTCAATAGTCACATGCAGTTTATGTTAGTCAAATGAGTAGAGCAGTTTGTTTTAAATGTTTCTATATAAGGTTTACAATACATATAGCTTTGTGGAAGCAGCTTTTTTAAGTTTACACATGGAAAAATTTTACTCCTTCACAAATTGGCATAAACGATGATCAAAGATGATAAAAAAGAGCATTTAAAAGAGTATTACAGTTTTCTTTGATTCAGTTCAATACGTAAATGTATTAAAAATCATTGAATAGCTCTGTCTTTGCCAACAAACTTTGATTCATATGTCCCTATGCTAATTAATTTTGTAATTGAGTATACTAATTAATTATTGGTGCAAACCATAATTACTGTTTTTTCCTATAGCATCCAGGACATAAAAAAATTAAAGTGAAATGAAACTCGCATGTAAATTTTTTTATTTCATAGTAGAGCAATATTACTCTCAAACTTATGCTGAATTATTAGATATTTTTCATTAAAGTGTTATGCAGTCTAAAAGATGGCAAGGTCATGGGTGGGGTGGGGGGGAGGAAGGATGGTACTTGGTCTCGGCATAGAAATCATGATGAATTTATAATGTCAATCTGTTGTAGAGATCAGCACGAAAATACCTTACTTCTGAAAGAGGAAGGGGACTCATTGAAGCAAAAGCTGGCACGAGCTGAGCAAAGGACTGCTGAGTACACACAACTTCAAATAGAAAATGAGGTACTAATGTGGCTATGAAGCACACGTGCACATGGAACTTAGTTTCTGAAATTATGGTATATGAAACTTTGGGGGAATCACACTTAACTCATTCCATACCAGTCCCTGATATTTATGTATATTTACCTAGATTTAAGACGACAATTGCATTTTTAAATACTTCATGAAAAGAGCTTTCGTTCAAGTACCAACATGCCCGTAGTCTTAAGTCAGTGGTTCTGGCACTGCTGGCAAGTCATGCTGCAGCCGCCGCAAGAGCTGCTGCAGCATGACTTGCCAGCAGTGCCAGAACCACTGACCAAGGCCTGTGACCATAGTATGGAATGAGTTAAAAGGGCACGGTTGCTCTGGATAGCCACACGTGCATGGCGGAATAAAGCATAGGCCCATATGTCTTTATTCCCTTGCGCAACTTCCTTCGGCACCATTGTGCCTGTACAAGTGGGTTTCCCAAGACTTTGTATTAGATATTACAAAGTGTTCACTGTTGATTCAGTTTGGTACGTATAGATGATAATGGCATCATTGATTACATGTACATGCTGCAAGTCAGGTGTTTTCATTTTGTTCTCCGCAGTGTTCTTATTAAAACCTAAATGTACTGTATTATTTGACATGTATCCAATCTTTTCCACTTGAAATGGCTATGAACAGCTCTGCAACTGTATGATGTAATGACTAGCAAATGGTACAAGTTGTAGTGTTTTCTGTATTTGTCTTGATGTTTATTACCATAATGTTGATGGTAGCATTATGTATTTTCTGTTTGTATTTGAGACGAGGAGGTGTTATGTTTTTGGATATTCCATCCATGCCAACATACATATGAAAGCACTGGTGATGCACATTTCCCACTTAATTTCTTGTAATTTCATAGTGTGGTTTCTGTTGTCTTATTTTGCCGGCACTGGTGAATATGAGGATTTTCACTTTCAATATATCTTAGGAGGAAGAAAAGGATAGCAGAAGATGTGGGATCAGGATTGGCATAACATACTGACACACACATGTCAGTCTTAAAATTATCATGGCAGTCTACCTTTTGACCAATGTTTGACACATTTATTTCATGTTTAGAGCAAATATATGTCGCCAAAATGCATTCAACCTAATGGAATGCCTGTTTGATGGATTAAATACTGGGTGGGTGATTGTATTTATCAGCAAGAAAGTTTTTAGTGACCTCCATACATGTGTCTGTGCATAAGGACTACTGGAGACCTGCATGCTTCGTGCAGTATAGCACTCTCAGTACCTTGCATCCTCACTTGACTCTCCATGGAGGCAAAGAGTGCGAAAACTTAAGCAAAATTCTTAGCTATCATGCGAAACAGTTGCCTTTATTATGCCCCCCTTCAAAGAAGGTGGGGCATATAGCGTTGCACATGTTGGTCGGTCGGTCTGTCGGTAGACTGTGGTTTCCGCACAATAACTCAAGAAGTTTTTGAGCTAGAACTTTGATACTGTACAGGTGTATCATTCTAGTCAAAAGCTAGGCAAAGTTTGAAGATGGGTGACCTTGACCTAATTTCCAAGGTCACAGTGGTACCTGAGGTAACTTGGGTTTCCGCACAATAACTGAAGAGGTTTTTTAAGCTAGGACTTTTGTATTGCACAGGATTATAGTCCATATTTGGGGCTAGGCGAAGTTTGAAGATGGATGACCTTGACCTCATTTTAAAGGTCACAGGGCCACTTTACTGAATATGGTTTCATGCTTTCTGCATGATAACTTATACCTTGGAGCTAGAACTTTTATATTGCACAGCTTTATGGTTCTCTGTAAGGGCTAGGTTGAGATTAAAGATGGGTGACCTTGACCCAGTGTTCAGGGTCACAGAGAGATTGTAGAATTCCTGTGGTTTCCGCACAATAACTCAAGAAGTTTTTGAGCTACGACTTTGATACTACTGTACAGGTGTATCATTCTAGTTAAAATCTAAGCAAAGTTTGAAGATGGGTGACCTTGACCTAATTTCCAAGGTCACAGTGATACCTGAGGTAACTTTGGTTTATATTGCACTGGATAATTGTCCGTATTCGGGGCTAGGTCAAGTTTGAAGATGGGTTACCTTGACCTAATTTCAAAGGTCACAGAGCCTTTGGTTGAATACTGTTTATGCATGATAACTTGCATTTCAGAGGGAGCACTTTAATATTGCACAGCTTTATGGTTGCCTTTAAGGGCTAGTTTGAGTTTGTAGATGGGTGACCTTGACCCAGTTTTGAGGGTCACACACAGACAGTAGACTTCCTCTGGTTTTCGCACAATAACTGAAGAAGGTCAAGTGAAAATGATTGACCTTGCCCTAATTTCCAAGGTCATAAAGCCACTTTGCTGAATATGGTTTCTAAATGATGACTAATTTTTCAGCTATAACTTTTATATTGTCCAGGCTTTTAGTCGTTTTTTAAGGGCTATGTTAAAGTTTAAAGATATGTGACATTGATGTATGATCAACCTTCACTAATTTTGTAAGGTCACGAGTGCCCCATCTACCACTATCAATAGGGTAGCGAGGGCAAGGGTAATGAGGGCGGGGGCATCTATGTTTTACAAACATATCTTGTTGATTTATAGTTGATCACTGTACATTTCTGTATTGAGAGAGCAAAAATCGTATCAAATGACCTATGACCTGAATACAGGACAAACATCACTGAACATGCTGACTTGATTTGGCTTGTGGGGAGACAATTGTATAGCCATATGCATATCATACAGTCTCATAATATCTTTATTAAAACTACTTGGGCAGATTAGCACAAAAGTACCTCATGTTGGTTTTAAACAAAATTATTAGATGTCTGAGTCAGTGTGACTTAGGATTTTTTGTCAATTACTGTGACCTGTGTACTAAGTGTCAAGCACTATACAATGCCAATCTTGTCACTGTGGTTCCACAATTTGTCAAAAAAGTGTCAACAGAGTTTGCTCAAATTTGAAACAAACTCACTTTGTGAAGTTAAAATAAAAGTGTTAAATTTTTGAGGTGTTACACTTTTTCCGGATGGGGAGCTCATCAGTGAATTCAGGCACTCACTGTTCCTTTGGTCTGGGTCTGTCGCTGTTTCCAGTCGAGTTTTTAAGTGTTCTGTAACATTTGAAGTGTTCTCCATCATTTGAAGTGTCCTCCATCATTTGAAGTGTCCTCCATCATTTGAAGTGTCCTCCATCATTTGAAGTGTTCTATATCGTTTGAAGTATTCATTTGAAGTGTTCTCTCTTGTTTGAAATGTTCTCTATAGTTTTAAGTGTTCTCTATCATTTTAAGGTGTTCTTTGTTGCATGATAACTGATGGTGTTATGTGTTTTGTAGGAGTTACTGAAGAGATTACAGAAGTGGGAAGCTACACTGTTGAATGTTGGCAGAAAAGCTCAGTAAGTATACATGTACCCAGAAGATATTTTGTTATGATTGATTGCAGAAACTAACCATGGTAACAGATCAGAGGCTTGCCTGTACAGTTATAAAACGACAAGAATATGACTGTGCACTTTGAGAGTCAGCATATTAACATGAACATACCTCATTGTTAGAAGCATACTTGTATTGAAGCTGGACAGAAGCAGATAGTGAGTTTTTCTTTCCATTATCTACATACCCCAGCCGCATCATGAATTTAAGATCTGACTGTCAAAATCTTCATTTTTTGTTCTCTCATTGAGTGTACACCTGAAAGGATAATGATTTTGTTGTACATGTAAGTTTAAATACTGGAAAATGTTGAACTTGGTAAAGGGTGATTATTTTGTATTTCAGATCACCAGCTGATCTGAGCCGACACATGGGAGATCTGCAGAACAGCCAGGTTGTATTGCTGGAGAAACAGGGCCAGTTGCAAGCCAGGTGAGTCCAACACTTCACTGTGCAAATTACACAAAAGTGCCCAGATGTAAATTATTGTCTTCTTGAATGTTTTTGCTGAAGTTTCATGGTTAATGACAAAAACCTTTTGGCAGAGAAGTGCAGATAAGATCTATCATGATAGCATGATAAGATCTATCATGATAGCATGTCCCATATCAATAGCTTTCCATGGTGCCATTTTGTGCTATCCCCATAGTCTTATTCTGGCCAGGAAAAGGTTAAAATGTTGCAAAATTTCATGTGCATATCTGGGGCTGAGATGAATGAGTAATGACTTGGATCCAAACATTTATCTTTTGTGAGATACAATAAAGTCTTATGTTAATGGTCTGATAAATGGAAGCTGGAAACCCATGCCTTATCACTGGAAACATTGAAAAAAATATATGCCTGAGTAGGACAAGGTCTGAAGGTGTCAAAAAATCTGAAAGATCTAGCATTTCATTTGTCATGTCTGACATGAAGATGACCTATGAATATGATTCCATATAATCAGAATACTGCACTCCCTCTGAACTCCTTAGTTCAGGTAGATAGAAACAATGTTTACAAGTAGCTGTGAAGTGTTCCCTTCAACCTTTTGGGTCAGTTGTAGTTGATCCCTCTGGCACAGCCCAACTTTACGTGTATATGCCCCATCCCCCGTATGCTCCATGAAAGCCCCCTAGTGCACTTTTTTTTTTTTTTTTTTTTTGTACTTCCCTTCAAAATTATACCAGTTACTTAAATATATTTTCAGTTCAAATTGCTGTGTGTCTTTACATGGACAAAATACTTAAGATTTTGGAACATTATACATTATATTTGGATGATGATAACCTTGCTGTTTTGTGGGCAGTGTTCATGCCCTGACATTGATAAGATTACAATACACCCAGGGACCTCGTCCTGCTACAGCTGTGTTGTCATGGCAGTTGTGGACCAAGGCCAGTCTTATCTATAATCCAAACACATCATTATGCTCTTATGCTGATTAACAGTGGTGTCTTATCTTGACAATATCTGGGTTACTCGGTTACCAGGTATGTATTATTAACCAGGGAGATGTTTGAGATTTGACTGTTGAGAAGGGCATATTTCATGTACTCTCAAATTGTAGTCTCAGGAACACAATATGATAACAGTGGACCAGGTAACATCTAAGTCTGCCCTCTGGTGGTCCCCAACACAACTACATGCATATATACATGTATCACTTCTTTTCGGTCAAAACATATTGAGCAGACAAACAAAAAGATGTATCATCTGTAGACAACACATGATGAGGGAATAAGAAATCCCTTTTCTACTTCTGTGCTGTACCATATTTATTCTCAACTTCAAGGCATTTTTTATAGAGATATGAAATTTCTTGACATAGAGCATATCTTTTGGTGTTGGTGAATCCCCTTGGGCACAGCTATCTGGGTTGACACCCGGAGAGTGGTTTCATGTAACAAGTTCAGATGAATATATTCCATAAATCCCCAGGTTTTAGTTTTCTTCTGTTACAAAAAGATACATTTGCAGATTTAAATTATTTACAGTGTTTGTCATTTATGAAAATAAGAAATAAAGTTTCTTGAATTGGTATTGACACAAAACTTGAATTAAAAGATTTTTGTAATAATCATAAAAATGTCTTGATGTGTTGAAGAACCTGTAATGTCACAGCTACTCAGGGAAGCTGAAGCCATGTGGTTTCTTCTGGCTCCACACTCAATATTTTTTGCCATTTATATATTTAGGGCAGACTTCACTTGTCCAAAAGGTTGCAAACTTGTCGCTGGGCAAGTTGTGTTTTCAACCTAGATGTCAGTGAAATAGATATAAAATACAAAATGCCCCCACAGGTGACAGTAACAATATACGTATCATTTCTCATTTTTTAGTGCCCATGCCTATGAAAAATCTTTCAAGGACTGTTCCAAGAAATTAACAGACGTTCAAAACCAACTGGGCCAGGAACACCACAAGAACAGACAGTTGGCAGATTTGGTAAAAAGACTGCAGAGGAAATTACTACTTGTCACCAAGGTACATCTGTGTGTGAACCACTGGGCTGGCCAGCATGGCCCCCTTGTATGGTCTAAGTCAGTCTAACTAAAGATCAAACTTCCTTTGAAATGAAAATGTTAAATTTGCTTAGGAAAGAATGACTGTGACCATAAAAACCATAAACTTGTAATCGGAAATGAAACTTTTTTTTGTTCAGTGTTGTTCTTTGGAATGACTATCCCTCAGCTGTAAAAGGAGAGGGTGTTTTTAGCTCAGCTGACCTAAGGTCGCAGGGCTTATAGGATTGCTCATGTCCATCCATTGGTCATTCTTTCCATCCATCCGTCCGTAAACTTTTGTGTGAGCGCGATACCGTACACAGTTTTCAAGTCAGCCCAACATAACTTTCAGGACTTATGGTGTATGAAAATCTAGATTCCTTTCGATATTGGTGGGGCCACCCACATACAATATTATGTAATATAGGGGTCAAAATGTGAAAATATTGTGAACATTCTAGCACATAGATCTTTAATTTTTGGTGGATCTTCACCAAATTTGGTGGAATTGTGAAGGAGGTCAGTGTAAGTTGCTAATGATACTAGTGGCGTTGCTTCTAATTCGAAGGAAATTATGAGCCAAAATGTGTTTAAAGATATAAAATTCCATATTGGGGAAAGTAATTGGGTTAGATTTACCAAATTGATAGGATGTATAGACCATGTCCAATGCTAGAATGGTATGTAATATCAGTGACCTTGAACCTTTTTTGTGAGATCACCATGCCTGTAAATTTGAAAGACATTATTTTCTAATGGCAAGGTGTAGCTTGAACATCAATGGCAAATGAATTGAGCCTCCCAATCAAATTTGCACGTGATTACACTGGGTGTCCACGTGATCAACTAGTCTACTTGCACCTTACTGTCTGCTGCATATTTTTATCAAGAAAAGGAGGTTTTTATCCAATCTGTGAGTGAATTTCCAGTTCATCATTTCAATGAACTACCAGAGACCTCCAGGAATAAAAAATGGGAAACAATATATGTGAGTACAGAGAGAAAATTGGAATTTTTAATTTGTGCATCAGGGCCATGAAAGTAAGACAGGCCAAAAAGAGACATATATGTTCTCAGCAAGGCGACTTCAGCTTGTCCTTAGTGCCATTGTTCATAATTACTGCACTGTGTTCCTGTCTGGCACCCTCCTACCAGGACAATATGCGGTATGAAGAACACTTACAAGGTTTACACCTACAGGTATACAACTTTTCAACAGAAACAATGACCCTTAATCTCTCATTGATTGGGGTACAATCAATTCCAGTGCATTATCTACCCCATCGAATGGACTTCACATATTATTTAAGCAACAAGGCCACCCACAGCTACTACGGTAATATAGTACCCAACTGTACAGTTTGTGGCAACAGGGTGCAGAAGAATTACAGACACGTAACTTGTGAACAGTGCCAAGGTGTATTTCACATTAAGTGTGTTAACATGAGTGTTTTAATCTACAGACGCACAAAGGCAAATCCCAGTACGACTTTTACTTGCAATACATGTGCTTTGCCTAATTTGAATGACTCTTTATTTACTGGAAGTAACGACGAAACCGCCCCCAACGATATATCTGTCAGTGATAACTTATCTGAGAGTGCTTCTGTACTTAATCTCTCCTCAGTCCACGACTCACAAGGGTATAGTCAAAGTTCTTTAAACTGTTTTCTTTTGAATGCCAGGAGTCTTAAGAGTGTGTCCAGAGACAGGAATAAACTAATTCAATTTCAGACTTTGGTCTACTCCAGCAAACCGCAGATTGTTGCAGTGACAGAAACCTGGCTGACATCTGATATTGCTGACAGTGAGATTCTATCTGACGATTATATACTGTTCAGAAGAGACAGACCCAATCGGAGAGGGGGTGGCATACTTCTAGCTATTCACAATTCCATTCCATGTATTCAACGCCACGATATTTCATACGACAGCGAAACTCTAATTTGTGAACTCAGACCAGATAAAGCTAAAAAGATAGTACTTGTCCTGTGCTATCGTCCCCCCACTGGTGACGATAATTTTTCGGACAATTTGAGAAGTATTCTCAATACCATATCAGATACCTCAGCAGATATGCCTCGTATTTGCATCCTAGGTGACTTTAACTTCCCCGTCATTAATTGGTCAGACCCTAATGCAACCCATACTGGCAAAGAGCGTCAGTTTTGTGATGTTATTCAAGATTTTTCGTTGGAGCAACATAATTTCAGTGCTTCTCATATTTCTGGTAATACACTAGACTTGGTGTTCAGCAACTTTCCAGAGGCTGTTGGTGATGTTTCGGCTTCAACGTGTATTGTAGAATCTGACCATTTTCTTCTCGATTTTCAGATTCACATTAAGCCTCCCAAAAAGTTAAAAATACCACGATATGTGTACAATTTCAAAAAAGCTGACTGGTCAGGCTTGCGAGAGCATCTTTATCATGTTCCGTTTGGAACTGCTTTTTTGGAAGATGACATCGACATTAATTGGAAAAATTGGAGTGATTTATTGTTAACTGCAGTTGATCAGTACATTCCAAAAATCAAGGTCAGTGATAGTACAACGCCGCCCTGGATTGACGGCGATGTGCTCCACTTATCCAACAAGAAAGAAACTCTGCGCAGAAAAGCCAACAGCTCTGGCTCGCAGTATCTAAAGAACAAGCTTCGCAAAATGACAAATGATTTAAAGAACTTAACTGCACTTAAATATGCGGAATTTATTGATGCTCTAAGTTCTAAAGTGCATGAAAATCCTAAAAGATTCTGGTCTTTCTTTAGAGCCAAAACTAAAAGCAAAAACCTTCCAAACATTATAAAAGGATTTGATCAGGAATATTCATCCCCTGAAGAGAAAGCTAGTGTTTTTAGTCGCTTTTTTTACTCTGTTTTTAATCATAGATGCCAAGATCTCCCCTTGCCTGGAGTCATTTCTTCATTAGACCCTAGACTCTCGACCTGCACGTTCTCAGCTGAAGAAATACAAAAAGTTCTCCAAAATTTGGATCCTACTAAAGCTATTGGCCCAGATAATCTCTCAGGAAGGATCCTTAAAGAATGTGCAGCAGAGTTGGCCCCCTCACTCAAATATCTCTTCTCTAAATCTATGAACAGTGGTAAACTTCCCTCACAATGGAAGGATGCTAATGTTATTCCTGTACACAAGAAAGGCAATAGAGAAGATGTCGAAAACTATAGACCTATTTCTTTGCTATGTATAGTTAGTAAAGTGATGGAGAGGTGCATTTTGAATCAAATACTTCCAGCGCTCAAGAACTCTCTCCACCCCTTTCAACATGGTTTTATGAAGGGGAAATCTTGTGCAACACAAATGGTAGACTTTATACATACTCTGGGCAAAAACCTAGACAACAAAGTACAGATAGATGTTCTTTACTTGGACTTTTCCAAAGCATTTGACTCTGTGCCTCATCACCTTCTTCTACATAAACTGAAAGGCTTTGGAATAAATGGTCAATTGTACAATTGGTTCACTAACTACTTATCAGAGAGACGTCAATGTGTACTAGTGGAAGGTCAAAAAAGTGAATTTAAACCTGTTATATCTGGAGTTCCGCAGGGCTCCATCTTAGGGCCCTTCCTATTTCTGTTATATATTAACGATCTCCCCACATCACTGTCAAGTGAAACTACAATGTTTTTATTTGCAGACGACTCCAAGTGCTTCAGGAAAATTCACTCAGATGCTGATGCATCGTCTCTCCAAGACGACATAGACAAATTGTTAACATGGAGTAAAACTTGGGGAATGAATTTTAATGCCGATAAGTGTTCTGTACTTAGTGTTAGTAGAAACCCAGTCGTCTTTGATTACAACATGAACAATACACCCCTCTTACACGTGTCCTCCCAAAATGATCTTGGTTTCGAGTTAAGCTCTTGCCTCGACTGGTCTAACCACATAACAAAATGCTGTACGAAAGCCAATCGTGCACTTGGGATCATCAAACGTACATGTGGATACCAAGCACCTCCTGAAACTACCAAGAGGTTATATATTTCAATGGTACGAAGCCATTTAGAGTACGGCAGTGTTGTGTGGAGTGTCGGCACTAAGAAAAACCTAAAGGCTTTAGAATCTATCCAGCGTAGGGCAACTAAGTATATTTTGGGAGTACATTGCGATGACACCTACAAAGCACGACTTATTAAGTGTAATCTTCATCCTCTATCCTATAGGCGTGAAATTCTGGATTTAGTATTCTTATACAAATGTCTACATGGATACTATTCAGTAAATTTACAAGATTTATTTCCACTCCAAACCTATACTTCCGAGCTACGAAATTCCAACAATACTATCCGTTTTGAGGCCACCCGTTGCGGCACAGAAACATTCAGACACTCATATGTCAATCGCACAATCTACAGGTGGAACAACTTGCCACATAACATAAAAGCTTCCACTACAATTGGCATGTTCAAATCCAGACTAAAGCAGCATTACAATAATTTGAGAAACAATTATTTTGATGATTCTAATACATGCACATGGAGAAGTAAATGCTTCTGTGCTAAATGCAGAGGGTAATTTGTGACAGCTTTTATGTACAGTGACAGTATGTATCTGGTGCTACTACAGTGTGTCTATCCAAATATGTGTTTTATTTTTTAACCAATATGTTATCAACTGTGGAGTAAAACCAGCAGAGCCGGTGTCTGCTGCGGTGTTCAAGGAACACCTGCGCGGCTTTGTCCCCCGTCACTCTGCTGGGGGTCCCCAATCTAACCCACTCCACTAGTTGTAATCTGACACACCATCCAAATGATATTAATTGACTATTTTAAGTGGTGCTTTTCTATATATTGTAAAGTTCAGATTTTATCATGCCTTTCCAGACATTTTATACATCATTCTAGTGTAGTAAATTGGTTTTATCTCCATGAACATCGTTATTACACAGCACTAGCTGTACTCATTTCATTCATTAGATCACCAACGGGGAGTCAACTTGTATAGGTGTGTTCACCTGTTTGACTCTTCCTAATTGGCAGTATGTTTTATGCAGCAAACATTTTATTGTATCTTATGTCATTTTATGTACTACTGCTGATTGAAGCTTAATAAATAAAAAAAAATAATAAATAAATAAATTGTCCGTAAAACTGGACTTGGTGACCTTCTTTTTGGGTCACCATGACCCAGTAATTATGGAGTTTGGCGCATGTCCAAATTTATTGGGGTTTTTTTTTATGACTCGAAAAGTTGTTACCTGATTTGAACCAACAGACTGTGTTGTCTCATGAATGCTCTGCACCCCACAATTTTTGAGTTAAGCCCGTGTAACGTTTAGAAGTTATAAAGTGTTTGAAAATCTTCATCCACATCAGTTTGGTGGTGCTACCTATAGTTTTAGGTAATATACAGGTCAAAATGTGACAATCTTGTGACCGTGATACCATCCACGGTTTTCAAGTTAGCCCAATATAACTGGGCTTACAGGATGTATGAAAAAATTGAAAGGATATGTATATGTATGGAGAGAGAGAGAGAGAGAGAGAGAGAGAGAGAGAGAGAGAGAGAGAGAGAGAGAGGAGAGGGAGAGGGAGAGGGAGAGGGAGAGGGAGAGAGAGAGAGAGAGAGAGAGAGAGAGAGAGAGAGCTGGAATGTTATATATGAATGACCTTGACCTATTTTTGTGAAGTCACCATGCTTGTAAAATTGAAAGAGGTTATTTTGTAATGGCAGGGTGCATCTTGGACATCAATGGCAATGTCAGCACAGCACCAGGACCATGGGCCTCATTTATTAGATACCTAATCTGGGTGACCTTTATATTTTGTCCCAAGGTCACTGAGGACATAAAGTTAAGGACTCGGTCATTGTTGCCTTGGCACATACAACAATATCCATCACAGGAATCGCACAAATCAGCTATGATTACATGTGAAGTGAATTGCCATCTGATGGTTAAATGACACACTAAAATCACATAAACTTTACTGGCAACTTTGAAATAAAAATACAGGTGTAGCCACGGTGCCAGTAGAGCATTAGGTCCATGGGCCTCGTTTTTCTTATTTTATTTTTTATTTTAATGTTTCAAGGAATAAGGCCTGAATACATGTAGTTACAATATTAAAATGAGTAACTATTGTAGGAGAGAGATGGGTTCAAGGGAATCCTGGACTCTTATGAAAATGAGGTAACTGCAAACATCAGTGATGTGATGGGAGCACGGATAAGACAACTGGAGGATACACTCAACAGCTACCACAAACATATAGCCAGCCTAGAGGCAGAGCTGAATAATGTACAAGGAGAGTTAGTCCATCAAAGGAGTCACTCTCAGCTAGTAAGCATATTCTCTCTCTCTCTCTCTCTCTCTCTCTCTCTCTCTCTCTCTCTCTCTCCCTCCCTCCCTCCCTCCCTCCCTCCCTCCCTCCCTCCCTCCCTCTCTCTGTATACTGTGTAGAATGCACTGATTAACAAATGTCCGTTAAAGATTTTTGTCTTTATAGGTAAATACATTAATATGCTGTGTAATATAACTTAATCAGCAAATTGATTAAACTGTCCTGTCCATCATTGAATCACATTTACTGACATTTAATAAAGTTCGTATCTGGTGACATACTATCTTCATTGATGGATACAGTACATCACATTAGCACCATCAGATTCTTGTCATTAATTTTCAATGAGCTAAATTTTCAGTGCAGTATATTGGCATTTGGTCCCCCACAGTTAAAACTAGACTGCAAATAAAATGTGTTTCAGCTGGAAGCCAAGGTGTCTGGTGGATCTGTGAAGCAACCCAATGTGGTGCCACCTACTTCACAAACAGATTTAAAGCTTATCGCAGAACTAAGGTATAGTGAACATCCTTTGTGTAGTGTGTGTGTAAAAACTTTTATGACTGCACTTCTTCAAACTATCCACAAATATTGTGAGCACCAAGCCACCCTTAAAATACCATATATAGTGTAATCTCGATTTGTGGTGCATGACCTGACCATAGCTCACCCCCAGCTTTTAAAGCAGATTGGCTCAATTATGCATTGGTCTTGTGTTTCAGAGCAATCTGATCTTGCAAGATGGTACTTAATATAGTTTTGTACAGATGTACAGATAATGCTGCTTACAAGTCATCAATACAGGCATGCAGAAAGTAAAAGTTATTGCTACCCATAAATGAGTTACGTTGAAAAAAAAAGAAAGAAAAATGTGTAACCCTTTTAATTTTGCTGAGCACCGTTTTAATAGTGCTGTACATTTTGCTTTTAACCCTTTCCCCCTTGAATTAAGACTGAGTCAATAGCTTTCCGTGGCATGGGTTGGGCACTAAGTGTCCAACCCATGCCAAGGAAAGCTGTTGACCTGAGGCATGTGATCTTGATAAGTCTCATGTACATTTCTCAGTCAAATTGTTTTTCCTAACTGTTGAAATTAGTTGAAAACACTTAAGCACTGAAGCAGACGACATTTGACCACCAGCCGATTTTGGCCGGTTTAAGGGGGAAAGGGGTTAATTTTGTTTGCACCATTTTAATAGTGCTGTACATTTTGCCACAGGAATATATGTGAATGCAAACAAAACTATGGGTCATGCAATTTGTGCAGGCCTGGGGCATTAAATTTTGTAAGGAACATGGACAGAATGGAAAGATAAAAATTTGAAAGCAGTACATTATTGTTGCATACTCCTGCCATTATGCCATTCACACACATGCCTGTGTGACAAACAGGGTACAAGTTACAGCAGTGGGCTAAATCCTTTGACCGATATGTTTGTCTACTGTGTAAGTCTCCCAACTCCGGAGCAACATGAGATAATCAGCTTGGTGTAAATCAGCAGATTTGAATTCAAAAGTCAAATTTAAGTACCGCAGAACAGTTTTGCAAAGTGATATTTAATTTGTTGATTGTTTTGTGTGACAAAGTTTCACATTTTGATTCACATTTATGAAAGGTTACATCTTTCCTTTCAGAGGTCAAATTGCTACCCTTCAGCAGGAATTAGAAAAAGTGACAGAAGAACGAGATATTTTTGAGGCAAGGATAGAACAGCGTCACATGCAAGTAAGTTACAATTCATAATGATCATCACAGATGTGAACTGATTGTATGGGTTTTGAAATTTTGATTGTCTGAGCTCATCTTTCTGTGCCGTATACCACTCTTTGAACACACACCACATGTTAAAAATGGAAAAACTGCATGGCTTATTCAATTAGGAAATGTCCCTTTCATTTCTAAGGCCTCTATCCAAGGCAATTGGAACATCTATCAGGCTGTTCTAATTTTAATAAGCATGGCAAATGTGCCAGCTGACCGTTTAAGTTTTATCCTGAAGTTTTTCCTTATTTGGAAACTCCTTTTAATCTCTTGAATGAAACTTTGCATCCTGCAAGGATCTGTGTACCAAGCCATTATGATATGTATATTTACATCAAGCCAGCATGGTACGTATAAACATGAGCATGTGGTTAACATAACTAGGATTTACTACATGTATAATCTCATATTAAACTTAACTAATTCCATACCAGTCCCTGATTTTTCTGTATATTTACCTAGATTTAAGGCGACAATTGCATATTTAAATTCTTCATGAAGAGAGCTTTTGTTCAAGTACCAACATGCCTATAGTCTTTAGTCAGTGGTTCTGGCACTGCCTGTCACCATAGTATGGAATGAGTCAACTGGTCAGAGTAATAATGCTTACTGTTGACTCACTAGACAGGCTGAGGATATATTTTTGTCCTTTATTTTATCAGTGATCATAATATACATACATGTCCATATCACATACAACATTTACCTGAGCTCGAGTGCCAGTTCAGATAATTATACCTGGTCCATGGTGATGATAATATTATATCAAACAATCAAGTGTGGCAAGATTGTTTTTCCTTGCTTTATTTTATTGCCTTGGCTTTAAAGTAAAGTATGGACTGACGACTGTTGTGGTTGCTAGTCAATCTGTCAACTGCTGCATGATTTATAAGAACAATGCCAGTGATTGATGAGATGGAAGATAAGAACTGTATGAAGTATCTGTAGTAGGTTTCACAATGTTTCTTTCTAAAATAGTGACTTTTGTATCTGCAAAATGAAAAATCCTAGAAGGGAAAACACTTGGGAGAGGAGGGCAGGGTAAATCAAGTCTTATCTTGTCTGTTAAACAGTATATTCAGGATACAATTTACTAAGATCCAAAGAAGTGCAAATTTTTTGAAAATAAACTTTGTATTTTGTCATGAAGAATCTTTCAGAACACGGACCAAACATCGGGGGGGGGGGGGGGGGGAACGCATTGAAGGTTTTTACTGCTAATAAGGAAAATCATATAAAATATGTCGCCCTTCATTCACTTTACAGGGTGACTATGATCCAACCAAGACAAAGATAATCCACTTCAGCATGAATCCTGCAGATATTGCTCAAGAGGAACGAGCCAATGAGGTGAGCCGATTAAAAGAAGAAAATGAAAGACTGCAAAAACGTATTCAGGTGCTGGAGGAATCTGGGGGTTCCATTGATGATCTCACAGAGAGAGTGGACCAAAAACTGCAGGAAGCACCATCTGGCAAGGCATTTGAAGGTAAGTGCTGCCCCTGATGGTGATTTTTGGAATTAATATTGTCATGTGGCAGCTTCTGCTTCCCAGGGCCAGCAATGCCACTGATACAAGTCGCTGGTATATGTGCAGCCGTCGCCACAAGGTGTAAATTGTAACATTACTTAGCGCAGGTGCTTTCAAGTAGAGTGAGGTGCCACATAGCTGCTGGGTACCCACTTAATGCCATTGTGAGTAAAAGAATATTGCAAGCCTTTCAAGTCCACACGTGTTTTATTGGCTTAAAATAACTTTTACACTGAAAGTCCTTGTTTATTATAATAATGATAAAATACTAGATTGTACATCTGATATGATTGGATAAGGTAGAAAATTGTTTATGTACGACTGTATACGGTAAAACCCTTTTTTTGTTCCCAGCTGAGACACAGTGCCTGTCTCACCATGTAACACTTTAACAGGACCACACTTCTGGTGACATGTAGTGGAAGAGGTTGTCACTTAGATTTTACCTGCTTATACCCATAATTTTTGCACTCTAAATTAAACAAATAAGAAAACTCTCGATTTGTAAATATTTACATAAAGTGTGTGGAGAGTACATACTGCATCCTACATGTACTTAATGATGAGAGAGGTGTCTTTTCTGGATTTTTTAATGTACAGTGTATATGGAGGCAGAATAGCATGCAAATACCTGTAGTAGCTGCCTGGGAGTATTGCTTGTGACATGACTGTAAAAAAGTCTTTTATGTCCATTAGATAATAAAAAGACTTTCATAGTATGTACGTTTTGGAAAACTAACCATGAACCTATATTTTGTTATTTCAGAGATGAAATCCCAGATAACAGCTGCAGAGCTGAAGAACAAAAGGCTAATGGAAGCCTTTAAGAAAACCAGCCATGACTTCCGAGACGTGTGTTATCAGTTGACTGGCTATCGCATTGATATCCCATGCTCCAATCAGTACAAGCTTATGAATATGTATGCAGAATCTCCAGGAGATTACCTTATGTTTCAGGTATGTAAAGTGTTATGTTGCAAAAGATCAATGAACTCCCAACAAAGTAACAAGAATAATGGCTGCTTAACCCTTTCTCCCTTAAACCGACCAAAACCGGCTGGTGGTCAAATGTCGTCTGCTTCAGTGTTTCAACTAATGTCAACAGTTATGGAAAAAAAATTTTGACTGAGAATTGTAGATGAGACCTATCAAGATCACATGCCCCAGGTCAACAGCTTTCCTTGGCATGGGTTGGGCACTTAGCTGTTGACTCAGTCTTAATTCAAGGGGGAAAGGGTTAAGTGCTTTAGTGCTAAGTTATAGACAGAGTCAAGAGCTTGACATGGCACACTCTGGCTGCAAAGTATGATGAGGGAAGCTGTTGACCTGGGTCATTCTTGTTCCCTCTGGAAATACAGGCATGCTGGTAGTGGAATGAAACCATTTTTTTATGGGGAAGTTTGTATCTTATATTTCAGCTGGGCACCCCATGTTTTCTGATCAGAACTGAAATTAAAAAGAAAGAAAACATTCCATAGTGGTGTGATTGTAACTTCTGCTATTGGCTGACATCACTGGAGGCCATAAGATAGTCAGTCGTCCACCCGTCAGTCCATTGGGAGTCAGTATGGTTGCTGTCCATTCACATTTTTTACTTCTCCAAATCTGTTGGGTGGCTCTCTGCCAAGTTTGTTAAAATGGTCCCGCTTCAATGATTTTTGTTTTTTAACATTTTTTTTTGTTCATTTAGTGGTAAAATCTTTTTAAACAAGAGGCCTATGGGCCTTATGCTCTGCTGGCATCGTGGCTATATTACACCAGGTCCTGTTCATGTGAGTCCTCAAGTGGGTTCTGAACTTATAAAGCTTGTGTACATATAATGTAAAAATTGCCCACTAGATGGCACTTCGCTCCACATGTAATCATAGCTTCTTTGTGCAACTCCTGTGATGAATATTGTTGCGTGTGCCAAGACAACAATGAGAGAGTCCTTAACTTTATGTCCTTGGTGACCTTTGGAAAGAAGATCAAGGACACCCAGATTATGTAATACAAGAGGGCTATAGGCCTGCCTGGTGCTGTGCTGACATTGCCATTGAAGTCCAAGCTATACCCTGCCATTACAAAATCACCTTTTTGACTTTACAGGCATGGTGACCTCACAAAAATAGGTCAAGGTCACTGATACAGGCATGTCATTCACTCACTTATCAGCAATAATTCACTTTTTTTCTGAAAATGTATGAAAACAAAAGGTTGTGATCTCAGAGCCAAGAATTCAGAATTTGTTATTATCTTGAAAAATTTTAGTTGTTGGGAGTCAGCCCTTATGCAAATTCACTTATTTTGAAATTGCTAAGTGACATGCCTGCTGATGTTACATAACTTTCTACCTTTGGCCATGGTCTATGTATCAAATAAATTTGGCAAGTCTAATCCAATTACTTTTCCAAATATGGAATTTTACATCTTAAAACACATTTTGGCTCTTAATTTCTGTCAAATTATAGGTGGTGCCACTAGTATCATTACCAATTTAGACTTTGACCTCCCCCACAATCCCACCAAATTTGGTGAAGATACGCCAAAAATTAAAAATGCTACAGTATTCACAAGATTTTCACATTTTGACCCCTATATTACATAATGATGTAGGTGGCACTACCAATATCGAACTCGGCTTAGATTTTCATACACCCTATAAGTCATGAAAGTTATTTTGGGCTAGCTTGAAAACTGTGGACTATATCGCACTAATGAGCAAAAGTTTACGGACGGACAGACATGAGCAGTTGCATAAGCTCTGCGACCTTTGGTCAGCAGAGCTAAAAAATATTCTTCGCCAAAACTGCTCGACCAATTGCTCTGAAATTGCATAGGAACACATCTGGGGACCCCTTGACCTTAATTTATTCAAGAGCTGGCCCTGCAATTTTTATTTTTAATTTTTTTTTTTTTTTTTTTAGGAATTTTTGTGTGTCAAAACTGTTTTCGATGTCTCCACAAGTGCCACTCAGATTGTGTAGAACTTTGGTGGAAATGTACCTTGTGGAAGGGTCAAATAAAGTTGCTAACCAGGTGGTGATACTATTATTACCATGCAGAATTTGGGATTGCAATAGTAATTCACATTTTTGTTCTATTCTACAAAACCATCAGCCAGATTCACTGGCTGATGGTTTTGGAGAATAGAACTTTTCTCTGGTTACTGTCCTCTGTCAGTTCAAAAATGATAACTTAAGAACTGTGGAAGTGAAGACTGTGATATTGTGAACAGTTATGATGTTGCTACAGAAAAAAATGAGTTTGATATGTTGAGATTGACAGGATCATTTCAGTGATAGAATGTAAGGTCAGCTGAGCACAGGAAATGTGCCAATTCGGTAGAAATGTCCTCCCTCATGCATCCATGTGGTTTGGGATTGCATTGCTGGGGCACATAATTATTGAGAGAGACACGATCCACCTGTTGTAAGTAACAGAGTGTGCCACACATTTAAGTTACATAATTATGCAGCCCTAGATAATATCTCCAATGTGGACAAAGTATCTGGGAATGAGAACTGAGGCAGTCAGTCATAAATTAAAACCCTACCCCCATGTTTATTAAAAATAAAGTTTGGGAATGGCTTGGGGGGGGGGGGGGGGTCTGTACAGTCTTGTACTGTATTACCTTGTCCATATGCTTGTACATGTTAATATTAAAATACAGAATGAGTTTGGTGAATGAGATAAATGTGCATACCACTTCGTAGGTTCAGCGGTTGTATACTGGAGTTGGAACTCTTTAGCAAGACATTCTCCACTGCTTGTATGGGAAAATGAGCATAGAACTGGTAAAAATATAAAAGCGCAATACAGTCCACAGTTTTTAAGATAGCCCCATACAGTTTTCAGGACATATCAAGTGTATGAATATTTGGTTCAATATTGGTGGCACAACTCGCAGTATAATGCAATATATGGGTCAAAATGTGAAAATCTTGTGTAGCAGATAGATCTTTATAAAATTGAAGGAGTAAAAGTCTCGCTTGCTTATGATACTTGTGGTGCCACCTATAATTTGACAAATTATGAGCCAAGATGTGTTTAAAGATATAAAATTCCATATCTTGAAAAGTAGTTGGGATTAGACTTGCCAAATTTGTAGGATATATAGACAATTTCCAAAGCTAGAATTGTATATAATATCAGTGACCTTGACCTATTTTTGTGAGGTCACCATGCCTGTAAAGTTGAAAGAGGTCATTTTGTAATGGCAGGGTGTAGCTTGGACTTCAATGGCAATGTCAGCACAGCACCAGGCAGGCCTATGGCCCTCTTGTATTGCATAATCTGGGTGTCCTGGATCTTCTGTCCCAAGGTCACTGAGGACATAAAGTTAAGGACTCACTCATTGTTGTCTTGGCACACGCAACAATATTCATCACAGGAGTTGCACAAAGAAGCTATGATTACATGTGGAGCGAAGTGCCATCTGATGTGTCGACAATTTTTACATTGAATGTACATAAATTTTATATGTTCAGAAGCCACTTGAGGACTCACAACTTTGAAATGAACAGGTGCAATATGGCCACGATGCCAGCAGAGCATTAGGCCCATGGGCCTCTTGTTGTTACAAATTTTATGAGTGACGTTGAAAGGTCAAACTGATTTACAGACTTGTATCTTGCGAATGGTAGATTTTAGGCCTATGGTTACTATGGGGCAACAATAGGAGAATAGCTAATATGTGTGCTTGGTTTCTTTCGGTGTTGTTAATTTTACCTGGAGAGTCCTTGAAACGTCAGACTGACATGTTGGCTATATCTTGGTAATAGTGGATCCTGTCACTTTTCATTTCCAAAGTGAAAACACCAGAACTGTGTGAGTAGAGCTTTGATGTTGCAAACAGTGTCTGTGGTATTCAAGAAAGGTGACCTTGATATTGTTCTGAAAGTTACACAACTAAGTAGTTGCCAAAACATTTAAAATCTGAAATTCTAACTTTGTGAGCCCGTGCTAAAAAATAAGACCGTACTTTTGTAATGATGTTGCGCACTTGACTTGCCTTATACAATCATCGACATACCTTTTATTTACAGGTTTTATGCTTGTTTACAATTTTAGACTTTTGCTCAAAATTTGTGTGGGTCTGTGTGGTAGAAGTGTATCTGGACATGTTTATATTAAGGTTAAGTTTCCAGCACAGGTCTTTTGATATTTCATTCAGAACCGTGAACTCCATGCCATTTCAGCTTTGTGTTTGTGTACAATGAGGCAGATGACAGAATGGGCCACTGAAACTTTATACCAGTCTGTATGACTTGTTAACCCTTTAGCATGACTTGGCTGTCGAGAACTGCCTAACATACCACAATTTTATTTAGACCTTGCATCACAGCAAATAGGCTACTCCCGTAGCCTCTTTGCTCACAGTGACGTCAATGTCACACCTGTCTGCTTAATACGTTTGATTAATTATACCTATTTAACAGCAGCTTCATGCTTGCTGGCCAGGTGTCTGTAGAACTGTATTTTTGTCTTGTACATGTATGGACAATGTAGCAAACTTAAATTGAATGGCCACGTAAAAAAGAAAATCTGTCGTTTAGTTACCCATCTTGGATGTTTGATTTATGTTCCTAACCCAAATTTGCCTGAATGGCAGACCTATTTTGTAGTAAGACTTTTCCCATTAAAGTTGTATTCACTTGTGTTTCACGTCCACATGTATTTGAAATTTATAGGTTTATAGACTGTAACTTTGGACACTTCTCTGATGTGTAAGTTTAGTTGTGTCAGAATATCTTATTAGTTGTATGGAAATTGAATTCTAAAGGACACATGATTGGCAGAGTGCATTACTGTCATGGTCTTATCATAATTGTCTTTATCAGTTTTTTTACATTATGACTTTTACCTTAAGACTATAATGTGTATGATGGCCCATCAGCCAGCAAGCATGTCTAGTACTATATAAACAGTGAGCATTCAAGTCTTGCTATCCCCCAAAAAAGGGTTTTAATAATGAAGTCTAAATGCATATTGCTTCAGTCTACAAAAGATAAATTGCGTTTTTTACTTTCAGCAAAGCCCCAGTGGGGAACTGCAGCTCCTGGAAAATGAATATTCATCCACTTTAGAGGACAAAATAGAAACTTATCTACAACAAGCGAACAGCATCCCGGCATTTCTCAGTAGCATCACAACAGAATTATTCAGTCGTCAGACAATAATGATGAAGCATGAGTAGAAGTAAACAAGCCCCAGGAACGGCACGTATACACACATACAGACGTATGAATAGAGACTGCATCGTATATTTCAATCCACAATGGAGGCATTGTTGCTTGCTTATTGATGACAATTGTAACCTGATATGAAGCCATAGTGATGGGAGATATCATTTTACATACAGATTTAGCCTTTTTTGATAGACTGACTGTGCAGAATAAACAGAATCAAGAACCGTCTTATCAGTTCCATGTAGCCTTAACAATGATATGGTTTCGTATGAAATATCACAAAGGATATAAATGTCAGAATGTACAGACACATTAAAGATGCACTTTACCAGAGAACAGTGGCTACATATATTTACTCTTATCAAATGTTATTGTATTACAAGGTCCAGTTTACAGCACTAGATTTGTATGTATTTTCTTTTATAACTTTCATATGCAGAAGTTAAGAAGGATTATGATGAAAAACATCTGGAAGACAAGTTCATACCTCAGCTGACTAAAGTTAAGGATAAGCATTAGGTTATCAGTGGTCTCAGTGCTGACTGATTCTTTTCCATACATAACACTGTAAATTTACTTAAAAAGTGCAACCAAGTATACATGTTTAGAAAACATACACAAACTAAAGATTCATACAGTGGAACTTTGGTTATGATTCTTCGAAGCAGTGTTAACACAACAATTATGAATCTGTAGACAAGTGATTGCCATTTTTTTTTTATGTAAAATTTCTTTCGGGTTGTACATTTTCATATATTTTTGCATCAAGTTTATGGCAAAATCTAAAACACACTGCAAATGAAAAAAGCGTGTCCCAAATTTTAAATATTTGTTGTTCCTAGGAATGTAACAATACACCCATGCATCACGGTACAAAGTGCCACAATACAGTGTACCCAATGTAGCACATGCCAAAGATCAACTTTCAGTGCATTCTCGAATTGTGTATTCCATCATGCATTGTATTGTGAACACTGTATCACAATATGTATTGTATCGTGAAAAGGTGTATCTTTACATCCATAGTTGTTCCTGAGATGCAAATGTTTAAAGTTATGATGACACATCAAAGGAAAGTTACTTATAATTGACAAATGACAAAATTACACCAAATTAAAAAAAACAACAAAAAACTGAGACATGCTTTTTTTTAGCTCAGCTGACTTGTCAGTCAGCTGAGTTTATGTTATTACTAGCCATTCATCGTCCATTCGTGGTGTACAATTCACATATTCGACTTCTTGTCCAAAACCGTCAGCCAGATTCACTTCAGACTTGGTGGGGATGTGCCTTGGATGAGTCTCTACCAAGTTTGTTCAAATGGTCACGCCCCAGTGATTTTTTATTTTGTTTTATGATTTTTTTTGTTCTTTTTTTGGGCAAATCTTAAAAAATCTTCTCTGAAACCACTCTCCCAATTGCTTTGATATCGCACAGGGACACTCTTGGGGACGCCTAGTTCTGAATTTGTCCTCCAGGTGGCGCTGCAATTTTTTTCCGAAAAAAATTTTACGATTTTTTTGTCAGATTAAGCTGAAACTTGGTGGATATGTTCTTTGTGGAAGGGTCAAACCGAATTGTTCACTAGGTGGCACTTTTGTGGATTCCTGATTTTTAACGATTTTTTTCAATTTGGGTACTTATCGGTCAATGCAGCATTCCTATTGACTACTGTGCAAGTCAATGGGCATTCTAATGCAAATTCACACTTTAGACTTCTTTTCCAAAACTGTTATCCAGATTGACTTCAAACTTGGTGGCAATGTACCTTGGGTGGGTTTCTACCAGGTTTGTTCAAATGGTCAAACTCTAGTGTTTTTTCGATTTGTAATGAATTTTTTTGTTCTTTTTTTGGACAAACTTTACAAAATCTTCTTCTGCACAACCACTCTCCCAATTGCTTTGATATAACAGAAGAACACTCCTAAGGACTCCTAGTTCTTATTTTGTTCACCAGGTGGTGCTGCAATTTTTTTCAATTTTTTTAAGAACTTTCGTGTGTTTTCGTTACTTGTCACTTCTTCTCCAGAACTGTGTCTTGTGTTTTCATTACTTGTCACTTCTTCTCCAGAACCGTGTCTCAGATTAAGTTGAAACTTTGTGGATATGTTCCTTGTGAAAGGGTCAAGTAAAAATGTTCACTAGGTAGCAGTGCTGTGGATTCCTGATTTTCAACATCTTTTTTTGTTTCAGTTCGGATACTTATCAGTAAATGTACCTTTTCGGTTGCTAACTATGCAAGTCAATGGGCATTCTAATGGTAATTCACATTTTGGACTTCTCTGAAGAAACTGTCTGTCAGATTTATATCAAACTTAGTGTCAATGTACCTTGGGTGGGTCTCTACCAATTTTGTACAAATGATTATGCTACAGTGATTTTGGATTTTGTATGATTTTTTTTTTTTTTTTCAAAAATCTTTAAAAAAGTTTCATTAGGAAAGTTTAACATGGGAATTTCTTGTAATGGTTATAACTTAAATATTTTTGGTCAGATTTGTGCCAAACTTGGTAGGGATGTACCTTTTATAAGTGTCTACATATTTGTGCAAATGGTCATGCTCCAGTAGTGTTTAGACCTTGATCTCATTCCCAAGATCATAGGACAACTGTCATGAAATTGACTGTTCACTTGACAACTTGAGATCTGTTTTGAGTAAGGACCTTGATGGTGCACATGCTAATGTCCCTCGATGAAGATCATGCTTAGACAGTACATGAGTGACCTTGACCTTGTTTCTGGGATCACATTGCAACATACATGAATTTTACTCTTTATTATAACTTGAGAACTACTTGAACTGGGACCTTGATGTTGCACATGTTAGTATTCTTCTATAAAGGTCAGACTTACTCAGTACATGGGTGACCTTGATCCTATCCCCAGTTCACAGAGCTGCAAGTGTGATTAATGTCTAGGTCAGCTGAGCATGGGCTGTTCACACAGCCCTCTTGTTTATTCATTGCATAAACTTTAGTTTACTGCAGATTTGAGGTACTTATCTTCAAAATTGAATGAACTGAATCAGTATTTGTGGTAAATTATGATAATCTTTTTGTGTAAATGTTATGTAAACATTACCATCAACTAACATCAAATTGTAATTAACATAGTCTGCAGTTTGTTTGCTTTCAGAAAGTGTGTACTGGTACTTTATATTACTTTATATATGAATCCAGGTTATATGTAACAATTTATGAATGTCACTGCTGATCTAGCATATATCCTTAACTGAGCTTATAGGATGGTGAGTTGTCCATTCAAATTTCTATCTTGTCTTCTCTGAATCAGTTGGTCAGATCCCCTTCAGTCTTGGTGGGGATCTGTGTTGCGTGGATTTCTTTCACATTTGTTCAAATGGTCACATTCCAGTGATTATGGGGTTCATATTTTTGACCATTTTCGACTCTTTCAGTATGAAAGACGCAAATTTCTTCAGAAGGTGTTTGCATTTAGTCTTAATGCTTAGTTTAATTAATTCTGTTGGTAAGAAGTTTCAATTCATGGTGGAATTTTGTGACTTTGGAGGTAGCAACATAAGTAACACTGCAGTATATGTGGATAACTGTGCTTCCTATGTGCAACATTACTCTGAAACATACCAGTGGAGTTTCGTTACTTTTGACCTCAAGTGGCCTCCAAATGTCAGATTGAGGTAAATCACTAAAATAGACAGTTTTATCTTTCAGGTAAAACCTGCCTGCTGGATTTAATTCAAACTTTGTGGGGATGTACTCTGGGTGGCTCTGTATAAAATGTTTTCCAAGGTGGAGGACATCCACCTGATTTCATATACATGTATCATAGCATTTTTAAAAATTTTGTGTCTGCGAATCTGTTGCTTAGGTTGAGCTGAAACTTAGTAGAAGTGTTCCCAGTCAGAGAGCTAAGCATGTTGATCACAGGATGTTGCTGCACACTCCTGGCTTTTTAACCACTTGTTCATTTTGGATACTTATCAGTTAATTTTATGCATACACGTACATTTTTACCTCAGCTGACTTGTCAGTCAGCTGAGGTTTTTTGAGGGTCCGTCGTCCGTCGTCCGTCCGTCGTCCGTCCGTCCGTCGTCCACAATTCACATTTTCGACTTCTTCTCAAAAAGCATCAGCCAGATTCACTTCAAACTTAGTGGAATGTGCCTTGGGTGGGTCTCTACCAAGTGTGTTCAAATGGTCACAGTCCAGTGATTTTTGGATTTTTAATGAATTTTTTTGTTCTTTTTTGGGTAAATCTTAAAAAAATCTTCTTCTCCGAAACCACTCACCCAATTGCTTTGATATCACACAGGAACACTCCCTGGGACTCGTAGTTCTTAATTTGTTCACCAGGTGGCGCTGCAATTTTTTCCTAATTTTTTATGAATTTTTGTGTGTTATAGCTATTTTCGACTTCTTCTCCAGAACCATCTCTCAGATTAAGCTGAAACATGGTGGATATGTTCTTTGTAGAAGGGTCAAACAAAGTTGTTCACTATGTGGGAATGCTGCAGATTCCTGATTTTTAACGATTTTTTCAATTCTGGTACTTGTCAGTCAATGCAGCTTTCCTATTGATTACTATGGAAGTCAATGGGCATTCTAATGCAAATTCACATTTTCCACTTCCTCTCCAAAACCGTAATTCAGATTAACTTCAAACTTGGTGGCAATGTACCTTGGGTGGGTGTCTACCAGGTTTGTTCGAATGGTCATGTTCCAATGAATTTGGATTTTTTTATGATTTTTTTTTCAAAAATCTCTACAAAAGTTTTAATAGGAAAGTTTAACATGGGAATTTCTTGTAATGGTCATAACTTTAATAATATTGACCAGATTTACTTCAAACTTGGTGGGGATATGCCTTTTGTAGATCTCTACCAAAAGTGTTCAAATGGTCACGCTCTATTGATTTTTGGATTTTTAATGAATTTTTTTTGTTTTTTTGGGGGGGCAAACCTTCAAAATTCTTCTCCTCTGAAACCGCTCACCCAATTGCTTTGATATCGTACATAGACACTCACGGGGACACCTAGTTCCCAATTTGTTCGCCAGATGGCGCTGCAATTTTTTTTATGCATTTTTTGTATGGTTTTGCTATTTTTCACTTGTTCTCAGAACCGTCCCTCAGATTCAGCTGCAATGTGATGGACATGTTGTTGTGGAAGGGTCAAACAGTTGTTTATTAGGTGGCACTGCTTTGGATTCCTGATTTTTAATGATTTTCAATTCGGGTACTTGTAGTTCAATGCAGCTTTGCTATTGATTACTATGTAAGTCAATGGGCATTCTAATGCTAATTCACAGGACAACCGACAGGAAATTTACTGTTTACTTGATAACTTGAGATCTGTTTTGAGTTAGCTTCACATGTTAATTATTCTGTATGAAGGTCATGCTGAGACAGCACATGAATGACCTTGACCTGGTTTGTGGGGTCACAGTGCAACATACATGAATTTTACTCTTCATTATAACTTGAGAACTACTTGAACTTTGATGTTGCACATGTAAGTGTTCTTCTATAAAGGTCAGACTTACTCAGAACATGGTGTCCTTGATCCTTTCCCAAGTTCATAGAGCTGCAAGTGTGATGAATGTCAAGATCAGCCGAGGCTCGGGCTGTTCACACAGCCTTCTTGTTGAGGGTCCGTCGTCCGTCCGTCGTCCACAATTCACATTTTCGACTTCTTCTCAAAAACTGTCAGCCAGATTCACTTCAAACTTGGTGGAGATGTGCCTTGGGTGGGTCTCTACCAAGTTTATTCAAATGGTCACAGTCCAGTGATTTTTGGATTTTTAATGAATTTTTTGGTTCTTTTTTTGGTAAATCTTAAAAAATCTTCTTCTCCGAAACCGCTCACCCAATTGCTTTGATATCACACAGGAATACTCCCTGGGACTCCTAGTTCTTAATTTGTTCACCAGGTGGCGCTGCAATTTTTTCCTAATTTTTTATGAATTTTTGTGTGTTATAGCTATTTTCGCCTTCTTCTCCAGAACCGTCACTCAGATTAAGCTGAAACATGTTGGATATGTTCCTTGTAGAAGGGTCAAATAGAGTTGTTCACTATGTGGGAATGCTGCGGATTCCTGATTTTTAACGATTTTTTCAATTCTGGTACTTGTCAGTCAATGCAGCTTTCCTATTGATTACTATGGAAGTCAATGGGCATTCTAATGCTAATTCACATTTTCGACTTCCTCTCCAAAACCGTCATCCAGATTAACTTCAAACTTGGTGGCAATGTACCTTGGGTGGGTGTCTACCAGGTTTGTTCAAATGTTCATGCTTCAGTGATTTTTGGATTTTTAATGAATTCTTTGGTCTTTTTTTTTTGGACAAATCTTAAAAAATCTTCTTCTCCGAAACTGCTTACCCAATTGCTTTGATATCACACAGGAAGACATCTACAGACTCCTTGTTGTTAATTTGTTCACCAGGTGGCGCTGCAGTTTTTTTCTAATTTTTTATGAATTTTTGTGTGTTATAGCTATTTTCGACTTCTTCTCCAGAAATGTCGCTCAGATTAAGCTTACACGTGGTGGATATGTTCCTGATGGAAGGGCAAAACAAAGTTGTTCACTATGTGGGAATGCTGCGCATTCCTGATTTTTACCTCAGCTGACTTGTTAGTCAGCTGAGGTTTTTTGAGGGTCTGTCGTCCGTCCGTCCATCGTCCGTCTGTCGTGCGTCCGTCCGTCTGTCGTCCACAATTCACATTTTCGACTTCTTCTCAAAAAGCATCAGCCAGATTCACTTCAAACTTGGTGGAGATGTGCCTTGGGCGGGTCTCTACCAAGTGTGTTCAAATGGTCACGGTTTGTTGATTTTTGGATTTTTAATGAATTTTTTTGTTCTTTTTTGGGTAAATCTTAAAAAATCTTCTTCTCCGAAACCGCTCACCCAATTGCTTTGATATCACACAGGAATACTCCCTGGGACTCCTAGTTCTTAATTTGTTCACCAGGTGGCGCTGCAATTTTTGCCTAATTTTTTATGAATTTTTGTGTGTTATAGCTATTTTCGACTTCTACTCCAGAACCGTCACTCAGATTAAGCTGAAACATGTTGGATATGTTCCTTGTAGAAGGGTCAAATAGAGTTGTTCACTATGTGGGAATGCTGCGGATTCCTGATTTTTAACGATTTTTTCAATTCTGGTACTTGTCAGTCAATACAGCTTTCCTATTGATTACTATGGAAGTCAATGGGCATTCTAATGCTAATTCACATTTTCGACTTCTTCTCCAAAACCGTCATCCAGATTAACTTCAAACTTGGTGACAATGTACCTTGGGTGGCTTTCTACCAATTTGTTCAAATGTTCATGTTCCAGTGATTTTTTGATTTTTAATGAATTTTTTTGTTCTTTTTTTTTTTTTGACAAATCTTAAAAAATCTTCTTCTCGGAAAGTGCGTACCCAATTGCATTGATATCGTACATAGACACTCCCGGGGACACCTAGTTCCCAATTTGTTCACCAGGTGGTGCTGCAATTTTTTTAAAGGAATTTTTTGTATGGTTTTGCTATTTTTCACTTGTCAGAACGGTCCCTCAGATTAAGCTGAAATGTGATGGATATGTTGTTGTGGAAGGGTCAAACAGTTGTTTACTAGGTGGCACTGCTTTGGATTCCTGATTTTTAAGGATTTTCAATTCGGGTACTTATCGTTCGATGCAGTTTTCCTATTGATTACTATGTAAGTCAATGGGTATTCTAATGCTAATTCACAGGACAACTGACATGAAATTTACTGTTTACTTGATAACTTGAGATCTGTTTTGAGTTAGCTTCACATGTTAATTATTCTGTATGAAGGTCATGCTGAGACAGTACATGAATGACCTTGACCTGGTTTGTGGGGTCACAGTGCAACATACATGAATTTTACTCTTCATTATAACTTGAGAACTACTTGAACTTTGATGTTGCACATGTAAGTGTTCTTCTATAAAGGTCAGACTTACTCAGAACATGGTGTCCTTGATCCTTTCCCAAGTTCATAGAGCTGCAAGTGTGATGAATGTCAAGATCAGCTGAGGCACGGGCTGTTCACACAGCCCTCTTGTTATACCAAGATGCACATTAGTCTTCTTTTAGAATAACTGCTGGCTGCAGCTTAAGCTGAGCACTACTCGTGGTAGTTCCGAAGCCGGCACCTTTGGATAACCTCTAATCACCTTTTCATATTTTTGGATAGTCTGCTACTTAAACTACATGCTCCCAAAAACTCAGATGTGAGAACATAAAATTTATAAGAGATAATTGATCTCAAAACCTTTGTTTACACTGAAAAGTTTTAAGCAGTGCCGGGCCCATGGGTTTGTTTGCATGGGCATGATAATGAACCATGTCATTGTTTGCACAGTCACTGGTCCATGACCCCTGGAAACCAATTGAGCCATTCACAAGGGTCACTCGCAGGAAACCATTAGCCGCGGAGAGAAGAATGGGCCAGTTCAGACTGATCACTACCATTGTTCTGATTACTTTGAAATTCTCTATTGATGTAAAAACAAATTAGCACAATCCACTTACTGGTCCACAAATATGGAAAGCCACATGTGAACCCACACCCAAACAAGCCAAGTGTGGTGTTCCCAAGTTAAAAAAAGTATAGATTTAAGCCACAAAATATACTTTTGGTTAATGACAACATCACAGAGGTAAAGCTACAAGTTTATTTCACACTATTATTAAAACACAGGACAGAAGAAATGAGTATATGTCATATTACAGCCATAAATGCGTAAGAATTGGCAACTTTTTCTTTCAATGCGATTTTCTTGGAATGTTTTTGCTCAACCTCTACAATTTGTATCTCTTCTCACAAACATATGAATTGCCCTATCACATTAAAATCAACGAACATTAAAGAAAATTATATCCAGGAACGGTTCCCATGATTTTTTTTCTGACAACCCCTTCTGTGACTTTTGGAGCAGTTTATAGAAGGAAAATGAACAACCTGTCAGGACTAAATTAAAAATTTTATAAACTTTTTATTCATGTTATTTCAGGACTAACCATTGAATTTGATCCTGGACATGGACATATATTTTAAATTTCTTTTGATTTCAACTGGAAAAAAGTCAGAAAGAATGCTATAAAATGTCCAAAAAAAATCCAATCCTGCAAAAAAACACCTATGGATTCAAATCTATGGATAAGTAGTTATCAGAAAATATATAGGTTTAATGTACTTGTGAACAAATTAAACGGGTAATTGTGATCCAAAGTTGCCAGCCTCACTGTGCACTTGCTTCACAGCTTCCACCTTAAGCTTTTTGCATTGTGAAGTTGTTACTTTTATCATAAAAGCTCATCTGGTCCTACTTAATACATGAATCTGTCCTCCTTCCTGTCAAGTTCTTTGCTGCAGTCTAGGTGGCAGCACAGGATCCCAGTTAAAATGAGTACCTCCTAGTGTCCATGTGTATTATGGGGAGACGTTCTTTTTGTGCCAATTTCTTCTGCTTCCTGCCAGTTGTCTTCTTGTTGAACTCAGGTTTCTATGCAAAAACTCCTGACAGATTTCAGAAAACTTACTGAAACTTGGCAGAATTATGTAATTAGATAAGTCCCAGCCTGGGATTGTACTTGAGTGACCTGACCTAATTGTCAATGTCACAGAGACATATGGGAAATTTCCATGGGATAACTCTTGAAGGATGTCACCAAACCTAATGAAACTTGTTAGGATTATATAACCAGGTGAAACTTAGCTTCAGATTGTATTTGGATGACCTTGACCTAGATCTCAAGGTCACAGAGCCATGGTAATTTCGTTTCAGTCTAACAACTATTGAAGAATTTCACAATATTTAACAGAACTTAGCAGGATTATGTTACTAGGTAAGGCCTAGCTTAGGATTGTGTTTGGGTGACTTTAACTTGTATGTCAAGGTCACAGAGACATACTCCTCAAGGATTCAGTGACACCAGCTGAAACTTGGTAGGATTATGTAATTAGGTCAGGCCTAGCTCAGGATTGTATTTGGGTGACCTTGTCCACATTGTCCAGGTCACAGAGCCATATTCATGTATGGTAATTTGGTTTCCATAGGACAACTATTGAAGGATCTGACACAACTTGATGAAACTTGGTAGGATTTGAAACCTTGGTGAGATGTAGGTTGGGATTGTATTTGGTAACCTTGACCTAATTCTCAAGATGATTAAACCTTGTTATATTTGATCATATTATATGTATACTTTGAAGGTGGGTATACATGGGGAGCTACATGTATGCTGTTCCTTGGGAAATCAGGCTGTTCTCTAGTTTTTAATAGGTAAAAATTTGCATGCCAATACATCAGCTTTGTCCCTCAGGGTTAAATTAGTGCCTCATTAGTAATCACAAACACACTGAGGCATGCAGCATGAGATGTATTTGGTTTTGGCAGGTCTAAAAGGGTTTATATGTTCTTGAGAGGATGCACTTGGTAAGACTTCCTGTTGGTTTGCACCTTGTATTAAGTGATGCTTCCTGTCTGCTTTTTTTTTTTTTAGCTCAACTGACTTGTCAGTCAGCTGAGCTTTTGTGAGGGTCCGTCGTCCTCCGTCCGTCCGTCCGTCATCCGTCTGTCCACAATTCACATTTTCGACTTCTTCTCAAAACTCGTTTCCAGATCCACTTCAAACTTGGTGGGGGTGTGCCTTGGGTGGGTCTCTACAAAGTTTGTTCAAATGGTCACGGTCCAGTGATTTTTGGATTTTTAATTAATTGTTTTGTTCTTTTTTTGGGTAAATCTTAAAAAATCTTCTTCTCCCAAACCGCTCACCCAATTGCTTTGATATCACCCAGGAACACTTCCTGGGACTCCTAGTTCTTAATTTGTTCACCAGATGGCGCTGCAATTTTTTTCTAATTTTTTTACGAATTTTTGTGTGTTATAGCTATTTTTGACTTCTTCTCCAGAACGGTCACTCAGATTAAGCTGAAACATGGTGGATATGTTCCTTGTAGAAGGGTCAAACAAAGTTGTTCACAATGTGGGAATGCTGCGGATTCCTGATTTTAAACGATTTTTTCAATTCGGCTCCTTTTCGGTAAATGCACCTTTCCTATTGATTACCATGCAAGTCAATGGGCATTCTTATGCTAATTTACATTTTCGACTTCTTCTCCAAAACCATCATCCAGATTTACTTCAAACTTGATGGGGATATACCTTGGGTGGGTGTTTATCAAGTTTGTTCCAATGGTCATGTTCCAATGAATTTTGGCTTTTTTTTATGATTTTTTTTTCAAAAATCTTTACAAAAGCTTTAATAGGAAAGTTTAACATGGAAATTTCCTGTAATGGTTATAACTTGAATAATGTTGGCCAGATTTACTTCAAACTTGGTGGGTATGTGCATTGGGTAGATCTCTACCAAGTTTGTTCAAATGATCACACTCTATTAATTTTTGGATTTTTTATGAATTTTTTTGTTCTTTTTTTTGGGCAAATCTTAAAAAATCTTCTTCTCTGAAACCGCCCACCCAATTGCTTTGATATCCCACAGGGACCCTGCCATGGACTCCTAGTTCTTAATTTGTTCACCACGTGGCGCTGCAATTTGTTCTATTTTTTTATGAATTTTTGTACGTGTTTGTTATTTTCGACTTCTTCTCCAGAACCGTCACTCAGATAAAGCTGAAACTTGCGGGATATGTTCCTTGTACAAGGGTCAAAGAAAGTTGTTCACTACGTGGAACTGCTATGGATTCCTGTTTTTTAACGATTTTTTCAATTCAGGTACTGATCGGTCAATATGCAGCTTTCCTATTGATTACTATGGAAGTCAATGGACATTCTAATGCTGATTCACATTTTTTACTTCTCCAAAATCGTCATCCATATTGACTTCAAACTTGGTGGGGATGTACCCTGGTTGAGTCTCTACCAAGTTTGTTCAAATGGTCACAGTCCAGTGATTTTTGGATTTTTAATGAATTTTTTTGTTTTTTGGGGGGACAAATCTTAAAAAATCTTTTCCGAAGAAACCGCCCACCCAATTGCTTTGATATCCTACAGGGACACTGCCAGGGACTCCTAGCTCTTAATTTATTTACCAGGTGGCGCGGCGATTTTTTTCTAATTTTTTATGATTTTTTGTGTGTTTTTGCTATTTTTGACTTCTTCTCCAGAACCATCACTCAGATTAAGCTGAAACCTTGTGTATATGTTCCTTGTAGAAGGGTCAAACAGAGTTGTTCACTAGGTGGCACTGCTGTGGATTCCTGATTTTTAACGATTTTTTCAATTCACGGTACTTGTCGGTCAATGCAGCTTTCCTATTGATTACTATGTAAGTCAATGGACATTCTAATGCTTATTCACATTTTTAGCTCAGCTGACTAGTCAGTTAGCTGAGCTTTTTTGAGAGTCCGTCTGTCCGTCCATCATCGTCCACAATTTATATTTTCAACTTCTGAAGAAAAACCGTAAGCTAGATTTATTTCAAACTTGGTGGGGATGTACCCTGGGTGAGTCTCTACCATGTTTGTTCAAATGAACATGCTCCAGTGATTTTTTGATTTTTTATGATTTTATTTTGTTTTTTTTTTGGTGGGGGGGGGGGCAAATCTTAAAATATCTTCTCAGTAACCGCTCACCCATTTGCTTTGATATCTCACAAGGAAACTCCTGGGAACTCTTAGTTCAGAATTTGCTCACCAGGTTGTGCTGCAATTTTTTTCCATTTTTTTGTGATTTTTTGTGTGTTTTTGTTATTTTCGACTCCTTTTCCAGAACCGTCACTTGGATGAAGCTGAAACTTGGTGGATATGTTCCTTGTAGAAGGGCCAAATAAAGTTGTTCAAAAGGTTGACTCGGTTCATTTTTTCATTCATTTTTTGAAAAAGTACAAAATAAAAAAAAAAAATTTAGGAAACCTGAACATGAAGATTTCTTGTAATGGAAACAACTTAGATAATTTTCGCCATATTTATGTCACACTTTGTAGAAATGTACCTTTGATAGGTCTCTACACATTTTATTCAAATGGTCACACTGCATTGATATTTGCATAAATTTTTGGGTGAATTTTTGAAAATAAGCAGATGCATGTCAGCTGAGCACAGGATAATCATGATCCTTTTGTTTTTTGTTGTTTTTTTGGTGGGGGGGGGGGGGGGGTGTGTGAGCAGGGAGCACAGCACCTTTTAGTGGTAACTTCTGGTGGGCGTGGGATACAGTACATGTTTGACTCCACAAGTCTCTCAGGATCCTCGGAACTGACAATTCTTGTCTCACTGATTTAACTTGTATGACAAGCATTCAGTTCTTTGAATATCCTAATCTCAAATGCTCTGATTTTCAACATCTTGTTCCATACCATGTAACCCAGCAGGCAGTCTCTGTGCCACACTGCCACTATTCATGTGGCTCTCGTACCTCCATGTACAAGGTCTTCCTTACAAGTTGCATGAAAAGACAACAATGTCCAAAGTCAAGGACACACCCATAAACATGAAAATGGATGTTGCGGTCTATACAAAATTATGTTTTGACCCATTCTGTGCTGTGCTGGAAAAAGCCATGGTCAGGGATTTTTGCATTGCCTGGCAAGTCATTCTGCAAAAGCTGCAGACTTTCGAATATGTTAGTAGTTGACAGAGAGCTCTTTTTTATTTTTTAAATCAAGAAATTAACCCTTTCCCCATAAAGCAGCCAAAACCACATAATTTCAACAGTAATGAAAAACAGTTTGGATGAGAATTGTTAATGAGACACCAAACAACATGCCCCAGGTCAGCACCTCACACCAAGGAAAGCTGTTTGAGCGAGAAAGGGTAAAATGTAAAATCTTGGTTGTATGGCAAGCTGTTTTAGCATCTATTCCATAATTATACAGGGTTGTATTTATTCATTATTATGTGGGTTGTCTTTGCTGAGTATTTAACTTAGACAAGGAGCTGCTACTCAGACAGACATGTACGGGTACAGGCTCCGAAACATGTCCTGAGCAGTTACCCGCTGAAGACCCTTTAATTTGTTTGGGCTAATACAGCCTATGTCAACATTCTACAGAGGAATGTGTGCAATATGGACAACAGTATTTCCATATGTATATAGGTTAGACAGTGACAGGTTAGCTTATGGAGAGGAAAAAGTTCGGACTACGGAATAGGGTAATGACTACTAGGAAGTGGTTCTGGACAAAAAGACACAAATACAATATGAAATCATTTTCCCAAATGTGTCATTAATTTCATGTATGTGCAAAAGAATTTCATATATGGGCAAAAACTTGCATTAATTTAAAATATGTGAAATAGTTTTATTCATATGTACAATTATATTTTTATTTCACATGTGTGTAATAGAATTCAACATATTTGTAAATATTTTCAACATATGCGAAATAGTTTTACATGTGTAAAATATTCGTACACATATGTACAATTATTTTTTTAACATTTTTATTTCACATGTGAAAAAATGATTATTTTACATATGTGAAAAAGATTTACAGATGTGGAATTCTTTTACACATGTGAAACAGTTTTGCATATATGTACAATTATATCTTTACTTCACATATGTGTAAATCTTTTTCACATATGTAAGATAAATGATTGTTTCACATATGTTAAAAAAAGAATTATTATATGTGTACAAGTTTTACACATATGTAGACTTGTTTTTCCCATGTGTATAACTCAAAATTTTATTTCACATATGTGTAAAACTATTTCACACATGTATATAAAAGGATTTCATATGTTAATATTTTTGGCATATGTAAAATAAATGATGATTACACATAGGTGTTATAGGTTTTCACATTTCTAAAAGAGTTTTTTTTACATATGTGAAAAAGATTTTCACGAGTATAATTATGGAATAAATGCTAAAACAGCTTGCCATATGGTTGTCAATCTAAATATGTGGGAAATCAAGGAGCAGCATGGAAAGAGTTACACTTCAATGGTAAACTTTCTTGGCCTGTGGCTTCGGTTGAAATTCCTTCCACAAAGACACAAAGGGAAATGTCTGTTTGTGTCGATTCAGCCCATATGCATCTATGTATGATCCACAATAGGATGTGGACAAAAGTAACCACATGAATGATCTACATCACATAAACCATGGATCTTGCTGGAGCATTTTTGTGTTTTGAACGTTTATTTTAAAACATACAAAAGGAACCTTTTCAGTGTGCATGTTGATATAAGCATTCAACGAGAGGACTGTGACAGTCCTTTGCTAGCTCAGCTGACTTTGAATTCCTGTGCCCTTTGGCATATCGTTCACTTTTGTTTAAGACCGTCATCACTGTTTGCAATATTGTTCTTTACTCATACAGTTCAAGAATAATATTTGTTTTCTAAATTGAAATGACCCAAAACTAACAAAGAGTAAGCCAATATGTCAGTTTCATCTCTCAAGGTCACTTGAGCTCAAAATTAACAACACCAAACAAAACTCCATACTCAATTTCCTGTTTGTGTTTAAAACTAACCATGGACCTGGGATCCACCAGTAAAAGATATAATGCAAAATGTCAGTTTGTCCTTTCAAGGTCACTCAAGGTCAAAATTAACAACACCAAATAACCCCGTAGGGGTGCTTTCATTTAGTGTATAATGAAAACCTTTTTTTTTTTTTACCCAGCCTCTAAGCAGACATTTTGCCAGAGCAGACCACAATGGTCTGAACCTCAAGATTCAGATCTTGGAACACATTCGAACACCCCCCAAACTCAAAAAGACAGAAACACTGAGATTAAAGAGAGAATTTTTCTGGATTCATCAGCTTTGTACCATGGAACCATGTGGTCTCAACGTGATGGGAAAATAAGCATACTTGCTTTGTATTATGCTAAATTTTTATATTGTCTATGCTTATTTTCTTGTCACTAAGTAATTCAGAATGTATATATGAGGAGAAACTAAGTTGCCCCCCCCCCCTTTTTCACAGCTGCTACACATTTTTTAGGGATACACCAGTTATACCCCAACAATATTTACAATCATTAAGAAAATAAAAACATTTTTTATTGTATATCTCATTATATATTTGAGTAATACCCTTCCCCAGCCCCAGTTCTATTTCTCTATAAACTGGACAGAGGTTGGTCACTAGGACAAGCTATGACATGATTATGGATGCCCACTCCCATAAAGGAACTTGGGAGTCACATGCACCCTTAAACGATATGCAACTTGCATATTTGTGTTCACACCTTGTCACTGGACAAAGGAGGTGTGTCTATAAATAGCCTGAGCAAACACCAAGCTCATCCAAAACGTTGAGCCTATTTCTTGGTTAACAACGTCTATTGTTGTCAACATACGGTATTATCACGTAAGGAACAAACATTACGTTACGTGATTAACGGTACCACGCTGCAGCCATTGAAATTTTCAGTTCCTGATGAGCCACACTACTGGCGAAATCGGTTGAACGGCACGAAAGTTAAGCCATACCTTTGCTTCATTTTTTCAAAAAATATAATGATAACCATAGGTATATGGTCTACCATTATCAAGATGCAAGACTTGCTGCTGTCCCTATCTTAAGAGTGCTAACATGTACCTATATCCTTACTGGTTTTCATTATTTTGATAATTCATTAAAAATAAGAAAATGACAGCAGCACTAAGCAGTGAAGATATTTTGTGGAGGAGTCCAGGCACATTCCCGCTTACTTTGAAGAGAATCCAAAATAGAGTTTGAAAGAGGAAGCTGATAAAAGTGAAAATGCTTAAAAATTTGTAAAAAACAAGAGGCCCATGGGCCTAATGCTCTGCCGACCACCATCCCCAAAAAAATCATTTTCTAAAATGTATTCAATCCACGAACTTGAAAAATTAATCAAGCTTGGCCATATTATGCAATATCAAATTTCCACATGATACACATTTGTGGTACATTTGGCATCATACACCTAGTATTCTTTATCAAAGATACTGAATTAAGTGTCCCTTTCTTAAATGCTTAATGACCTTGAAAAATAGGTCAAGGTCACACAATCATTGGGTCATGGTGACCAATAACATAGGTCACCAAGTAGAGTTTTATATACAATGTACTCAAGTACAATATGGATCTACAGGCTCATTCTCTTTGTCACTGATGTCCAAACTGCACCCTACCATTACAAAATCACTTTTTCCAACTTAACAGGTCTGGTGACCTTACAAAAATAGGTGAAGGTCACTGATCTTCCATGATATATTAGCATTGGACATGATCTATATATTCTATAAACTGACCATTTGACCTTGACCTTCAGCTCAGATTTAAAAAAAATTGTTAGTGTTCAAAATATGCTTCCCACATGTGGCTTTCAACACATGGTCTGTTTGTTCTAATCAGGCAATAACTTTTCATGTTATTGAGGAAAAACAATAAATGTGGATAACTGCCCCAAACTCCATAATTACTAGGTCACAGTGACCCAAAATGTAGGTCACCAAGTACAGTTTCATGTGCAATGTAATCAAGTGCAATTATGATCTGGAGGCTCAACTCTCTTTGCCATTGATGTCCAAGCTACACCCTGCCATTACAAAATCACCTCTTTCAACTTTACAGGCATGATGATCTCGCAAAAAATAGGTCAAGGTCACTGATATTACTTAACATTCTACCATTGGACATGGTCTATATATCCTTTAAATTTGGCAAGTCTAATCTAAGTACTTTTTCAGATATGGAATTCTGTATCTTAAAACACATGTTGGCTCATAATTTCCATCAAATTTTAAGTGATGCAACCAATATCATTAGCAACTTAGACTTTGACCTCCCCCATAATCCCACCACATTTCATGAAGATCCATTTAAAATTCAAAATGCCAGAGCATTGACAAGATTTTCATAGTTCAACCCAGATATTACATAATCATGTAGATGGCATACACCCTATAAGTGCTGAAAGTTATACTGGGTTAATTGAAAACTGTGGAATGCGAAAAATTGACGGATGGACAGACAGACACGAGAGGCCACATAAGCTCTCTGACCTTAGGTCAGCAGAGCTAATAAAAAAAGAATTGCAGCACTACAACTTAAGATTTATAAATGTTTCATTGCAATTGGCCAAGCATTTTTCATTTTTCTTGAAAGATTTTGCAATATATATATATATATATATATATATATATATATATATATATATATATATATATATATATATATATATATATATATATATATATATATATCAATGGAGCATGACCATTTGAAAATATCTGGTCAAGACCCATGCATCCAGGGTACATTACCACCAAGTTTGAAGTGAATCTGGCAAATTGTTTTTGAAAAGTAAAAAGTGAATTACTACAGTGAAACCTCCCTATACCGAACACCCGTGGGACCGAACAAAAGTGTTCGGTATAGGGAGGTGTTCCGTTTAGGGAGGTTTCCACATTGTGGCCTCGTGTCTTACCTACCATACTATACAGATACCAGCTGAGATCATTATGGTGGGAGATACTCATGTTAACTACATTTACATCATTAAATAAATGAACAACAAAGAAGTGATTTTTGATTGTTTTATGATTTGGGAAAGATGTACTGACTATGATAGAGCAAAGTTCAGATGTATACATGCACATGTATATATAATTATTAAAGAACATTATAACATATAGTGTATGTTCATATTGAAATAACATGCTTAGGACCTTGCACTTATTTTAGCAGAGCTGTTGCTCATTTTAGTTTACTGGTACTCCTTGAAATTAAATCCCCTGGCTTTGGTGAGACAAACATAATGACTTAATTTGTAGTTATTGTTCGTTAGAATGATTAAAGGAAACACCCAAAAATGGTCCAATTATCACTGAGAGGATAGGAGCAAGGTGCTAAGTGACATTGACACTTTCACCCTCCACCCTGTTGTTGCCATCTGTAGAAGTGGCACCAGGTGTTCAACAGCTTGTCTGTGGATTGTTTCTACTGCTGCTGGTATAAGCAATAATTAAGCCAGTCTCTGAAGTTAATCTGGTTAGTCTCAGCCTTATCAGTAATTACTCCCTGCAAGTATACACAAAAATACGCTGAATGTGTGTTCAGTATAGGGAGGTTTTTGGGAAAATGGTGTTCATTTGAGGTGTTCATGTTCACTATACAGAGGTGTTCAGTTTAGGGAGGTTTGCTTATAATGGAAGCATATGGGAAAAAAATTGGGACCAAGAAAAAGTGTTCGGTATAAGGGGGTGTTCGGTATATAGAGGTGTTCGGTAAGGGAGTTTTTTTCTGTATTTCAATCCCTGTTGACTTACATAGTAATCAATAGAAGTCTGTATTAACTGTCCAGTAACTGACTTGACCAGGTGTCGCCACCCATCAGAGAGCTGAAAAAATTGTGCATACTTTTGAAATATTTAATATTTGAAATTTTAAATACCCTTAATTTGCATAATTTAAATTTGTGCTACCTTCGTTACCAATTAATCAGACGCATACTAGTCCATAACATAGGAGTAGAAGTTGGAATGGCATCTCTATCTATGATAGCTTTGAAGTTCTTCAACAGTTAAAATTTCCAGTGATGCTTCTTAGCATAATTTAAACTGCTACAACTTTCGTTTTTAATTCATAAGGTGTGCAAGGGTTAACAACCCCCTAGTAGAAGTTGAAATGACATCTCTATTATATTTTTGAAGATATTCAAGATTGAAAATGTGGAATACTGCTAATTAGCATAGTTTAAATTGTTACAACTTTTGTTTTAGATTCATTAGATGTGCAATGGTCAATAACCCTCTAGTAGAAGTTGGAATGACATCTCTATCAACTATACTTTTGAAGATATTCAAGATTTAAAATTTCAAATGCCTCTAATTTGCATAATTTTTAAACACCTTCATTCCTCCGTATAAAAAGGGCAAAACTCCTTGCATGGAGGTACAATCATGCCAAGTTTGGAGTTTCTATGTAAAATAGTGTTAGAGAAAAGTGTTGGGCAAATTTACTGAGAAAGAAAGAAAGAAAGAAAGAAAGAAAGAAAGAAAGAAAGAAAGAAAGAAAGAAAGAAAGAAAGAAAAGAGTGTGTTGACACACTTTAATTCATTATTGGGTTAAACAAATTAAAATGGAACTACCAAATTTGCACAAAATTTGTCAGGCCAGTAATCAAATCCTGAGTGACATGGATTAATTTGTCAAGGTCATTAAGCGCTTTAGTAAAGAACACCAGATTAAAACCTTGAAGAGGATCAGGATAATGATACTAAATGTCCCATAAATGTGTGTGCATGGAAGTTACATATTGTGCAAAGTGGATAACCTTGAACTCCTTTCTCAAGGGAACATGCAGACATGATTGCATTTCAGGTAATGAGTTTTTGTGATGGTGATCAAATCTATTGTCAGCAGGGCATTAGGCCCATGGGCCACCTTTTTATCTTTTATACTTCTATAATTATATCTTGTTGAGGTTGGCACACTGTAGTTTTTCTTCCATTAATAGAATTCATAGTTCTCACAATGGAACTGGAAGTTCATACCTTTATTCACTGAATACAAATACAGGGATGGGATTCACCCTCCAAAAGGCAGCCTTCCTCCCCATTTGTCCTAGTGATACTCTCTGAGATTGTCCAAAGTTATTAATGGTTCCTTACTTTAAATGGTACTTTTAGTCTTCTTGTAAAAATTCAGTCTTTTTTCTGGAGACAGCTGTCACATCCCTGTAAATAATTCCTAAGGGCCAACTGACATTGTCACAGTGTTTTACTGAACTTTATTTTTACCACTGCCCCGAAAGGCCATGGGAGTACTGTGGTGTGTCTATGCGGGTCAATCCATTCATCTTAAATTTCGCAAAATCCAAAATCCTAATTAGCTACTGGCACTAGCCATATCCCCAACCCACAAAGTCCATCTCCTATATCCAGATATGGTTCAAGTCCATGTATCACTTTCAGATATGTATATTAATGTACTCTACCAATCGCTAGTGAATTCCTACCTGGTTACTTCTGTTGACTAAATTTACAGAAATTCTATACAATCAGGCTGAGGATGTTGGTATAGAGTAGGTAGTCTACCTTTGACCTCAAGGTCACTCTTGCGCAATGCCAAGTGAATTCCTACCTGGATACATTTACAAGGTTTAATGAAAATTTTATGAAACAAATTATCTTTGTGGAGCTCTGTGACCTTGACCTTTAACCTGAAGGTCACCTATAGGGATTCCAAAGTGAGGTCCTATCTTGAAACATCTGGTGATCATGTTTAGTGTACTTCCATTAAATCCTTCTGTAGCTAGTGCTTAAAACAATATTATTTGAAAGGCCCTGTGATCTTGAGGCTTATTGATCTTTGTTCATTAATTAATCAGCGAGGATAATCAGCCATGTAAGACCATAAATGCACTTCTTCAATATAATACATTGCAAATTTTAAAGGGTTATTATACTCTCCAAGAAAATGTGTGGACAAACTATGCAGGTGATTTTGAGCTGCTTAACAATCTGTGTTAATTGATTAGTAAATGAAGGTAATCAGCGAAACAAATCCATGCTTTTTATGCATACCTCCTACCTGAAATCTAGTAAATTTCAAAGGGCTGGCATTTATAGTTCCAAAATTATGGCCTGGACAAAACTGTTCCCGATCTGGAGGTTGCTTATTGAGCTTTGTTGAATAATTAATTAATGAAAGTAATTTGCCTATGCACACTTACTACCTTAGATGTACCATCCCTATAAATTTCAAAGGGTAACATTTAATTTCAGTTTAGAAGACATTGCCCGCACAAAATTGTGCAGATGATTTTGAGGTGCTCAACAATCTCTGTTAATTAATAGAAGAAAGTAATCAGCCACATAAATTTAATCCTATGCACACCTCCTACCTAAGGTCTACCAACCCTGAAAATATGAAAGGGCTAGCATTTATAGTTCCAAAGACATGGTCCAGACAAAATAATTTCTGATCTGGAGGTTGCATGATGATGATGATGATGATGATGATGATGATTATTATTATTATTATTATTATTATTATTGTTATTATTATTATTATTATTGAACGAATGCAATCAATTAGGCACACAAAACACTGCCTATGCACACCTACTACTTATGATCTACCAACTCAGACTATAAATTTCAAAGGGATATGGTCTGGACAAAATTGGTTTTGGATGGACAGACAAAAGGACACACAGAAGGTGCCCATTACCATATCCCCCCACACTTTACTAAGCTACAATCACAAAAACAGTTGATCATCCTTGTGAAAGACAATGTAGAGTTTGAAAGGCAACATGGATGCAATTTCAAGGTCACCAGGAATTTTTTTCCTTTTTATTTCTTGCACACACATGAAGAACCAGGTAAGCCAGGATAAAGGTATTTTTACCATTGATTATACTTGCGAAGTCTGTATGGTGTTTGGACCATGACTATGACCAAATTTCAAGGTCACCTGCTTTTAAATGTTTTGTATGATGTATATGAAGCGCACTAGTAAAGCTGAGATCAAAAACCTTTTACACTTGGTCACCCATGTGAAAGTCTATGTCCAAAGTGAAAGACAATAACCTTGACCTAATTGCAAGGTCACCTGGGTAAATTGTCTTTGAATTTGAACACATCTGAAAAACCAAGCCAGAAAGAATCACAAACCTTATCCAGTTGATCACCATTGTAATAGTTTAAATTTGAAAGACAATGACCTTGACCCAATTTCAAGGTAATTGTGTCAATTCTCTGAATTTCTTGCACACCATATCTCAGGAACCAAATAGGCCAGTATCACAAATCTTGCACATTTGATCACTCTTGTTAAAGTCTTTTCAATTTTGAGGGGCAATGACCATTGATGCAATTTCAAAGTCACCTGGGTATATTATGTCTGGGTTTGTACACGGACATTTTGTTTTTCCAAGAATTCTATCTTCTTTACGACCAAGTTTGTCCACAGTTTTTCTTTGACACTATTATTCAGAAAACCACCAAACTTGCCATGGGGACTAACCTGTCAGTGAAATTGTGCATATCGTTTGGAATAGTCATGTTCAAAATTATGCAAGTTAGGGGCAATTAAAATTTTAAAAGTTCCAGACCTTCCGGCAGATAAACACAAAATGTCCATGTGTGTGTATAGGTTTGGGACACCTGCCAATATAATGGACAGTAAATGAAAGTTGTAGTTTTTAACTATGCTAATTAGAGGCATTGAAGATTTTAAAAGTTAATCTCCAAAACTATTACACATGTAGATAGAGATGCCATCTCAACTATAGGTTTGTGGCAAACTCACATCCAATGAACCAAAGTTGTAGGATTTTAATTAATGCAAATTAGGTGAGCAAAATTTAAATCTTGAATAAGCTTCAAAACTATTATAGAGGTGACATACCCACATCCAATGAACCAAAGTTGTAGAACTTTAATTTAGGCAAATTAGGTAAAAATGCAAAATTTGATTCTTGAATAGCTTAAAATCTATCGATATAGAAGCGTCATTCCAACTTCAATTTGTAGGTTTGTGACATAGCCGCCAATGAACCAAAATTGTAATTTATGCCATTAGAGGAATACACAAAATGTAAATCTTGAGCAACTTCAAAACTATATTTAGAGGTGCCATTCCAACTTCAATTTGTAGGTTTGTGTCATACCTGCATCTAACAAACCATAGAATTTAGGTGAATAAACAAAATTCAAATCTTGAATAGCTTCAGAACTATTTTAGATAGAGTTGCCATTTCAACTTTACTTCATAGGTTTGCGACGTTGGGGCATCCAACGAACCATGTACCAAAGTTGTAGGATTCTAATTTATGCAAATACACAAAATCTAAATCTTGAATAACGTCCAAAACTATTATACAGAGGTATCATTCCAACTTCAATTTGTGGGTTTGGGACAGATCCCCATGCAATGAACCCAAGTTGTAGGCTTTTAATTTATGGAAGTACATGTACACAATATTAAGATATTGAATAGGATAAAAACTATTACAGATAACTCATTCAAACTTCAGTTTACAAGTTTGTGACATGTCCACATACAATGAACCAAGAACCAAATTTGTAGCATTTTAATTTATGCAAACTAGGTTAATACAAAAAAATTAAATTATTATGTTGAACAATGGCAAAGTGTGGAATTTTAAACTATTCTCATTTTGAAGGCACCCACAGATTTGCTGTGAATAAATTTTTTGTTCTAGTTACTTTTGCATTTCTTTTCCACTTACTTTTGTTGGTCAGGTTGGTTCTTCAAACCATTGCTCATAATCCCCATTGCAACCCATCAAAGTTCATCAGTCCAAGGGGACCCTTCCCATTGTAATGCTCTCACTACATGGCAAACTTCCTGACAGAGACAACAAAACACGTAGTGCCGAATAATGGGGAGTACTCTTTAATATATATGGGTCAACAGACATTAACAAGACTGTACAGAAGATATATGTACACCCAGAGTAACTACGTTGAGAATACAAGTCTCCAAATATAAATGCAGGGAAACCTGATGAAACTTGTGTCGCACTTTTTTCCTTTCCTTCCTTCTTGAACACATCATCCCTGTTAAGTATTTTCCCTTTTTCCCCCTGTCATGGTGCAGCCATGATACAGGACTGGAAATGATTTACCATGAGACTAGAGATTTGAATAGCATAGTCAAAATGGAATGTTGAATAGTTTGTTACAATGGTAACATCATTCACAGAATAAAGATCAGTGATGCACAGGTCATGTGACCCAGCTCCAATGACGTAGTTCTTGACCAGTGAAAAATCATCTGGATATTAACATCTTTTTAAAATAAATAATCTCTCTTTATACACATATGTATATGTATATATATATTCTGTATAATATATGTATACTTTATAAATATTTTCTAAATGCCACACAAAATCTACCATGGATTGGAAAACATGCCTGTTTTTTTTTTGTTTGTTTTCACCAGCTCCACGCTGAAACTACTTCAGTCAGGATTTCTTGTTCCAAACACAAATGTACTCATACTCTGAAAGAGTACTAAATATGTGAAAAACATTGGGTTTGGAACTTTGAAACTGCTTCAAAGTAGTTCAGTAGTGCAGTTCTTCCACCTCTTGTACAGTGTGGACTACAACCCACCTGCTCTGCTGACCAATGACACGATTTCACACACACAGAGGAGTACATGTATTTCATTGGGGGAAATTTGAAGAAAGTGCTTTCAGTGCCTTCACCCAATTAAAATGTAAAAACGAAGAAAAGTATCAATGTTTGTGTAACAGTAACTCTTTCTGTTTTTTTGTTTTTGTTTTTTTGTTTTTTGAAGTAAATTCGGAGACAAAAAGTCCATTACACATTTAATCGAATCCCATCCCCTTCAGGAATACAAATACCGCAGTACCTGCTACGACCCACAATACTGTTGGCAAAAGGTGGTCTCATATTACAGGTGGTCTTAAAATACAGGTAATTTTATAACATAAATGCTTGATTGTAATGCCTCACAAAGATACGCAGTCTCTAAAGCAGGTACCACTGTATGAAAGTTGTGTGCAAACTCTCATTAATATATTTTGAAATCCTCTGTTTTATCACCAAGTCTGTCATGGTGCAGCACGTGTCAAGTGTCATTACCCTATCACAAAGAGTGCAGGCAGGCTGTAATGGTCTGTTCTTGGACAGTTTTCACTTCTCCAGTTTAAAAGTGAGAGCAGAATATTATTTTTTTTCCTTCTCCTCCATTTCAATTTGCAATCTAGATTCATTGCCTTCAAATCGACCAGTTTTCTGGTTATGCTGCAGGCGTGTCCCACGCAGCTCCCATCCATGCTGTCCTGCACTTCAAAACTGGAGCAGCCCAGATACTTTGGCAGTGCTTCCTTGTAAAGTATATATAACAACAACGGACAGTCAAATACACAAGTTATCACAGAAAACACCAAATAACAACAACGTGCAATCAAATACCAGTAATCTGTTCATCAGCGGGGCAAGTGAAGTTCAAGTTTCAGAGCAAATAGACTCGAATAAAGCAAGCATCTTTCCATGCACTCCAAAGCATGACATACTAACTTTTTTCGATACAATCTTGATGTGTCAAAAAGTAGCTGTCTGTTTGGGAACTGTTGCATTGTTTATCTGAAGTATAATCTGTAACACTGCAGAAGTTTGAAAGCAAAAATAAAGCAGTACTTGATTGAAGTGGGCAGAAATACCAGGACTTTTGTCCTTGCGAATGTTGATTTTGAGTCAATTGCACACTGGAATGGTGGGGAGTGGGGGAAATCAATAGGGTTTTGAATTTTCAGACTTGTGCTATGTACAGCCTATTTATAGTACAATCCTGCAGACAGAAATGAGAAATCTGGTCTCAGCAGATAAATGGCGGACTACACAAGCTATGGCATACAATATGGGATAATGGACACGGTAAAACGAGGGGATCCCTTTCACACTGGAGCTCCCTCATTTCGCAGATGAACACATTTTTAAACTTCCTCAATACATAACATGATTTGCGAGTCGGACCCGGGTTTTGTACAGGTAAGGCAGCTTCCACTCCCAGCTGTACATTTTTCGCCCTCACGCTCATTCAGTTTTGTAGCAAGACATACTACATAAGCCTTCACACCAATATAATGCAATCTTGCATTGACTGCGCAGGGTTTGAGTGTTGTGGTCATATGCTTTGCACTTAGAAGTCTTCTAGTACAAATAACACGAGGACATGCAGCCTCTAGACCAGTTGCCACACATAAAATCACATAAAAAAGGACAAAACATAGATCGTTGTGTCTCAAGTGTGTACCCATTGGGCCTGCATGTTGTGGTATTCTACAAACATGGATGTTCTAACTTTGGAGGGGGGAAAAAAATTTCTCTCAGAATTTTTTCTGACAAAAGACCCTTTGCAATTGTTTTGTCTATACAGAAAACCACAGCATACCACTTCCTGAACACTTCAGAAACCACCCGAGACCTTCTCCACAATTGACAACTATGTGACTAAGATTCTGGTGATACATTAATGTAGCACAAGTCTGAAAATTACTGTACTTGATACCAGGGGCATTGGCGCTTTGCCGGTGCTACCAGACATCCTGATTTTTGTAGGATAAATACCATTTTCATTCCCTTTGAAGTTTACAAACCAACATTGCTGCAGCAAAAAACACTGCCACGGCAACAGGAAAAAGACATCGCCTTGCCCGACTCGTCAGACCAACTGGGAACAAACGTTCAAATGTGTGTCCCCATGGCATTCCATCAATGTATGCATAACGATCTTCATCATGTCAACCCATGCCATGTAAATACACCGGGTAAAATGAATGCGATGTGTATGCTTTGGTAAGCATGCTGGGATGGTGTACAAACAGTCTCCAGCATCTATTAAGTAACTGATTGTGTAAACTTTGTATTATTTACACAAAGTGGACACATCACATATACACTGCGTTTGTTCCACATGAAGCACATGCATTCCTCACTGTCCATGTATTTATGAAGTACTGAATTTGTATTATCTGTTGTGTCCGCAGATACCAATTTTGTCTTTTTTTAACCATGTTTGCCTGTATTACCACATCGGATGTACTGTTAAGTACAAAAGATGCAATAACTACCCTTAAGTGGCTAAATGTACACAGTGCTGGATACACACTGTTAAGTAGCTATAATGTACCACTTGCACTGTAAGTAGCTTGGCCACAAGGCTCTCCTCTAACCAAATGTTTCCACAAAAAATTGTGACAAGGGTCCAGATGACTTCCTCTGCTCTCTATATTCACACACAGTAAGATAGGTGACACAAAACTGCCGTGTTCCTAATATATTGGCTTTTATGTATAACAGCACAGCCACAACACAACAATTAGATAGACAGAGCATGAATCATCAGCAGGCAGGTCACAAGCAGATCATTGTGATCACCCTAAAATACCTGCTTTTTTCTTTTTCTTTTAACCTAAAAGCTTGTGCAGAGAAATCTTCCCATGCCTCAATGTTTGAATTCCTCGATGAAACAAGCCCAGAAAACTAGGATCATCAGAGGGCACCACTGGTCAGGTGAGATCACCTGACATGTGCTGGCCATTCAGATGTGGCTAGTGGTGTCAGGTGATATCCCTCATGATTTGTGTTCTCCAGCAATACTAGTCCTCTGTGTTCATCTTATCGTTACCAAGCTTCATTATATTACATGCACACATGTGTGCGGAGTCATGGCATGATTTTTTTCCCGTCCCTCGGCTGCCGAGACCAGTTAGAAACCATATGATATCTTTTTATGTTGAGGGTTATTTTGACTGATATGTTGATTGTTCATATGCTGGATCGTTGCATCTGATCCTCACAAAAAGCTGTGACAAACAAGACAGGATACCAATAAAATCGGACCTCAGTAGCCCCTCTGTTTGACGGAAAGCATTATACACCAACAAGATCAGACTTCCATGGCTTGGTACTTGACTCATGTTGTATAAAACCTGATGTACATAGCATGTAGAGCTTGATGGAACTTCTACCACTGGCACAATGTGCACTGACAAACCAGCTTAATGCTGTGAAGTGTTGATCACCATTCCACCCTACACAGTTTGATTTCGACAGCTCCGTCACAGAACGCAATTTTGAAAACACCACTGCAGGTCACTTAATTGGCCACATGTACAGGCTTGCTGTATAAAATCAATTTCATGATTGTCTTATTTTATGATACATGGAAAAAAATTTGATTATATTACATACCCAGGTTTAGCCAGTGGATTATGAGAATCTGGATTTCACTGTAAAACATTTTACCCTAGTTTTGGATTTCACTGTAAAACATTTTACCCTAGTTTTTGATTACATATGTTCATTTTTTTTTCAGTACATTCTGCCATAAGTAACACAATGTATGTCACAGTGCTTGTCTAATAAAATAAATAAATGACTGCTGTGTAAGTAGACACCTTTTGAAATAACTGTTTTGACTAAATTATACTTGAACTTGTAGAAATAAACACTTTGCCCTGGTCGAGTCCCCACCAGAAGACGAGCAATTATTCAGTCTGTTGTCCTCTGTGTCACAAGTCCTAAATCCTATCATAGAACATATTAAATTTTGCAATTTTGTCTGTGCAACTGGCTGAACATGCCACAGTGCAGTATGCTGGTCTTAAAATATGAAGACAGAACCTTTGATGAGGAAGACGCGCAAGTCTGCCTCAATGCCCTTCTTTCCACCCAAGTAGTGTTGCCAGATTCCATGAATATATTGTTCCCACCCCCACCAAATTTAGGTTACTGTTCTCCAGCTGCATAAAAAATGTCTGAATTCCCCTGGAATGTATTATGTACAGGATTTATGACTTGTGTTTAACATATAGTAAAAACTTGTATCCCAGGTCCCTCCCTACCCCTCGCAATTCCTTTCAGCTTGTTTTCAATAGCTCCCCCTGGTGGCAGATTTATTCCTCTGTTTCCTGCATTTTTTCCTCCAGCTGATTGTCCCAGTAATTTTGTAGAATCTGCTTCAACTGTGACACCTTGTCTGCATATGGATTGTTGTACATATTACTGTCACTCTGCAAAAGACAAACAGATAGGGCTATGAAGTACCAGTGATGTGACGATCATACCTATAATTGGCCAAATGTACAATATTACCTGATTGAATGTTTCTTTGTAAATTTCTTGTTAACTCATTCAATACTATGGTGACAGGCATTGGTCAGTGGTTCTGGCAGTGCCAGAATCACTGACTTAAGACTATAGGCATGTTGGTACTTGAACGAAAGCTCTTTTCATGAAGAATTCAAATATGCAATTGTCATCTTAAATCTACGTAAATATATGGAAAAATCAGGGACTGGCATGAAATGAGTTAAAACAAATGATTATAATGTACCAGAATTGCAGGTAAGACCAATCAAGATACCATACCCAGGTCAACGTACTCCAACAACACCAAGGAAAGCTGTTGACTCAGCCTTAATATCCTAACTAAGACACACATAAGGATATAGGTTAGGTCAGCAGACGTTATTCACAGTGACTTTCACAAATCGTTAAATTCACATTTTATGCGTCATAAATTATGTATTTTGTGAAACCTAACAAACTGGAAATTCTGTTTAGAACATTTGAAAACAACATTTGATGGTGGAAATGTTCACATAGCAATAACACACAAGCTCATAATTCATCAAAAATATCCATTCAACTTTGAAGATACAGCCCTAAAATCTGCAGCAAATTTAAGTTTTTGCAATGAATAAAATAACGTCTTAAATTTTAAAATTTTTTGTGCCCTTCAGTTTAAACTAACTTTCTTTTGAAATGCTATCCTCCAACTTCAAACACCTGTATCTCAGAAACAACTAGGCTGGCCTTAAAAAAATGTTTGTTCCGTATAACATACACCCAAAAAAGTTGATGAGGCAGGGAGGAAATTTTTAATTTTTTTTAATTTTTTTTTTTTTTTTTCAAATTCCCTCTTCAACAAAACACAAGGGCATGTCTCGGTTTCATTTTATTTCTCACCCAGTGCTGGAATCCATCACACTTGCCTGACCCAAATCTGAGAATGAAAAATGTCAATATTTTTACATGGACTGTCTGACATGTAAGATTTAATAAGTAAGAAAAATATTCAAGGTACTGAAAGATTTTGCAATGGGGTCATGCAGAGGTAAAACCCATCCTCCGTGAAAAAAATTGACTATTGAAATTTACTACATATTTTTTCAGTCTGACAAAAAAAAAGTTCAATGAAATATAAAGGTTTAAATACAGAAATCAGATTGGAAGAAATTATTCTGTGAGAAGATCCAAAGAATTATTAACTTTTGTTCGATAAGTGTCAGATTGAGGGTTTCAGTATTGTGTGATTCAGGTATTTGCTGTAACGGTGAAGTTCACATGGACTACCGGTAACTAAGTAGCCTCTTAAACTTAATGCAGCATCCTCAAGGGTCAAAAACTTATAAAGCTAAAATCATTACAGAATTCCAGGATTTTTATTATCAATTTCTAAAATTTTGAAAGGACTTGGATGTTGTAAGTCAAGGCTAACCATATCAGTAAAAATTGCTTAGTGCAGTCAATTCATCTCTGCCTTCTGGAAAGGGGGGAGGGTGTCACTGAATACATTGAAAAAAAAAATGAAGTCCAGGAAGGGGGGGGGGTCACTGAATATATTGAAAAAAAAAAACAAGTCCAGACCTTAAAAAAATTGGGCAGCACTTCCCCTAGATAAACTTTTTTTGAGATTTATATCCCCCATCCCCCTAAACCTCAGTCGGCCAACTGGTCACAGGGTTCATACAGCATAGCAAAGCCAAAATTCCATATTTTTTCAAGTACTTTCCAAACCATTTTTTCCAAAATTCCAAACTCAATTATCCGTGGTTTTATGGGTATGTACATATATATATATATATATATATATATATATATATATATATATATATATATATATATATATATATATATATATATATATATATATATAGTGGTTCCCCTTTTATAAGGCCACCCCAAATGTTTCCTTATTACGAGAGGTGGTCTCTCTTCAGGGGGAAAATATAATGAAAATGCCATACTTGTTGCGCAGCAAAGTAGCCTTTGCAGAGGGAGTGGCATCTCTTTGGGGGTGGCTTACAAGAGGGGGACCAATGTATACAATTTATATATTGAACAAAAAAACAGCTTCTTGTTTGATACTAGCAAGCGCTGCTTCCCCCATATTTTTCAAGTGCACATTACTTGCACACACCTTGCATCTTGCGCTGTATTTGTCCTGTTTTACAGGCAAAACCCAGTCCTTTTATTTGGGGTTTTCAAGCCAAAGTTCATTATATGTACAGCCTCCCATTGTTGTTGTGGCTTGGTGCACAATTTATGCCCGCGACGAACATTTACGGTCATTTATCCATAATTCAGGGCTCGACAATTTTTTTAAAAATCACTTGTCTGCTGGGCAAGTAGATTTCAAAATCCACTTGTCCTGATAAAACTTCTATAAACATCGTTTTTTTTCTAACAATGCTAAGGCCTAGGCTAGACAAACCCTTTACCCTAAAATGTATTTGCCGCTTATTGTCAGTTGCAAAATCGCAAAAAATGTCAAATTTTATGATTCTAGCTGCAACTGTTTGACAGTGAAACTGGCAAAATATCAAAAATTCAAATTGAAAGTAAGCTATTTGCTTGGGGTGACTAACGATGAAAAATACATTGCAATTTCTGGGACTATAGGAGTCCGTATAAACTTAAATAACGATTAAATCGTTGCATTGGCTTCAGTTCAGGATCCTTTCTCTCTGCCTCGGATGGCGTGATGCACTGATGGGATGCATATCGTTTGCGTATCTACCATGAATGCTATCGGTACATCGTAGTAAATTTGCGTATACAGTATTGGCAAGTTCCTCGCAATAAACGGTGTTCTTAAATCAAATTCAAATGAAAATTTTAATATTTCAAATCAGATATTGAGCGTGCGCACCGTCAACATCTTTCCTACAACTGTACACAAACAGCTGCTTTGGCCATGTGGTCTGAAGCACAACACATCACCCGATTGGTCAATTCAGTCACATGCAAAAATGAGCCAATCACGGCTCGTGCTACGGTGTTTTCATCATGGCTTCCGCCCAGTGAACATGTGTGAATTTACGGAGGGAACACACAAACGGGAAGCTTTGTTTTTGTTGCAGCATACGAAATAAAGATTCCGGTGTTTATTCCAACTATTATTTGGAGTCACAGGCAAATACGCAAAGGTATGGGATAGCTGGAATTGCCGAATGTGTCCCAAATCAGTCCGTGAGACTGCGTCAGTTCACCGCAGTTCTAATCCAGTGTCCCCGCTGTCACTTGCGTGTGACTGGCAGGTGTGTGCTGTTTTTGCCGGGAAGTCATCGCATGGCACGTATTTTTTTCTAACACTGTTTGAACCCACCGATAAATAGCATTTCATGTTAATTTGCAGATGAATTTGCCCTGCAAAATATTATTATTTTTTGACGGATTTTACTTGTAAAAAATTGCAACTAGCCCGCAGGGATAGCACTTTTTTATTTCCACCAGCCCGAGCCTAATTCTAGAAGCGAGCCCCGGATTTTCCGCTGTATAGTAAAAAATCGGCCGCATTTTTTAGTTCGTAACTTTACCGCTATTGCTAGAGCTGGCGCTGTTGTTTCGATGTTCTTCACACTCATTTTTTTGCGGAAAAAAAATTGTTTTTCGCTATGATCGAAAAAATATTGTCAACCGCACATATTTATTACAACCGGCCGGGTTATACGGAACAAAAAAATTTTTAAGGCCAGCCCTACAAATGTTCAAATTTGAATAGCACTTTTTAAAATTTGCAGAGTGTTCTACAGTTTGCCATTGATTTGATGCTGAAATATATGTGTAAAGGTAGGAGCTGAACTGAAAATTTATATCAAAGAATGACAACCACTTTTTACACTTTTACAACTGCTCTGAAAACACTGTTTCCAAGCAGCATTACTACAGTTCCATAGCATAAATCTTTGGCTTGTACACTTTTTAGAAATGTATCCTTAATTGTAACTTTTAGGTGAATTTACAGTGTTAGATGAAGAAAAGTATCGGTCAGTACTAAGACCACTGATAACCTAACATATATCCTTAAAATATGAGCATACAAGGCTTGAAGACATTAGTTTCAAAACAGTATCAAAAAGTATTTTGTAACACTAAAATACGATGACCTCCCAATACAGCAGCCAGTGGCATAATGCTTATTCATGAAAAACACTCTAGCCTAGGATTTTGTTTCAAATGGCAATGCATCGGTGACATTTATTGAGATCACGAAATGAACTTACTTCCCATCTTCTTTCAGTATACAATGACAAATACAAAGATTGTGATATATTAATCATCATTTTATTGCATTTTTAAAAGTGTAAACCACGGTATGCCCCCTCCATCTTGTGTATTGTGATATATCAATCATCATTTTATTGCATTTTTAAAAGTGTATACCACAGTATGCCCCCTCCATCTTGAGTATTGTCCCAGTGCAAGCTACAGACAGCTTTGGTTTGAAAAACATATTTGACTTGAAGTATAAACAGCACACTGGTAACAGTGGTATCAAGTGGTAAGAGAAGACCAGCCCTCATGCCCTCCTCTTGATGATGGTAAGATATACAGGAGCACTACATGACAAACTTGGGGGCATGGACAGACAGACAGACCACACTGCACTTAGTGTAACTCAAATGAGCGCTGACACAAAAATTTTAACTCCATAGTGTAGCACCACTTCTTTCTAGGAATTAAAAAAATTAAGTACATTGGGATTCAATCAAGTTTGGTTTCCAAAGCAAGAGATATTTTTATAACGTTGTGAACTATTTAAAATTTAGCACACTGTAGCGTTTTACACATGGTGACAAGTAGTAGGCCATAAAACATCACTGTTTCAAGAATAAAAAGAGATAAACCCAGTAATATAGAATGTTTCCTTGAACAGTGTAAACTTTACACAGTAAAGAAGTAGTCCTCATTTTCACCTAACATATCCACTGATGAGAATCTTGTAACCCAAACTCTAAAAAGTTTTACCTTAATGTTGCTGCAGCTCAAATGAAGTCTTGCATGCAAAGCTGATAAATATTGATTTTAAAAAGAGACAAGTTTCTCTGCATAATGATCTTATCTTTTAATTCTCACAGATTCTCAACAGTACGTATTTTTGAGGGAAGTTGGTCCCAAAATGGTGGCATTGCTGGACCAAAGGGATTTACACTAATCTCATTTCTAACACAAAGGTCATGGACATTATTTTAAATTTGCATGTAGAGGATATCTCTCAACACGCTAACAGTTTAATTAATATGAAACAGTTCTGCTTGATCAGTCTTTCAGTGAGGCAGTGTTTTCTCCCAATAATTTTGACAGTGTAGTGGGATTTTCAGATTTTACCAAAATTATATAAGTTTCAAGAATTACAGCCCTATTCTCCTATACTTTATTATGGGAAGTTGAAGTCACAGCCCTAATTTCAAGATCACAGTCCTACAATTTAATTGTAGGGCTGTAGGGCTCTGGGGAGAACACTGAGTAAGGGATACCCCATCAGTTTCCTCATGAACTTTATATTCAGGGCAAAGCACATCACACCACTTATTGTCCAGGTTGCACAAAGGTGGAAACCACTGAAGTACCGTCAGCCCAAATAAAACAGATGCTTCCACAAGTCTAGACTTATCATTTTTTTATGATGTTAAATTAAAAATCTATTTTGCTACCTGGCAGATAAATTTGAAGAATAATGCAAAAACTCCATGCATTCTACAAATACACTACTCATACTAGTTAGATAAGCAGACAAAGTAACCCCTTTGATACCAAATTTGAAATAAAAACAAAATTGCAATATAGAAGAAAAATGGTATACAGACTGACATTCATTTTATGTGTCTCTTGTGGGACAAAGACAAAGTTTGGTATCCTGAGCTGAAATAGAAAAAAAAAGGAAACACAGGTTGAAGAGAGAGCACCACTGGATCCACCAATTATGCACGATGGAACCTTTTGGTCTCAACATCATGGGAAAAGAAACGAACTTGTGTTGTCTTATGCCGAAATTTACCGTTCTCCTATATTTCTCCCAAGACATTCTTCTATCTAGGGTCAGAAATTAATGTGTCTACTCATAATGCCTAGTTAAAATGTTATATGCTGCACAGCATATCAATCACTACTCCAACCTGTGGTTTATTAATCCCTAACATATTTAGGGATGCTAAATATCCAAGAAAAATCCTTTTCCTAGGATCTTGTGATACACAAGAGTGAATGCACTTTCACTACATCTTCTCTACTCGGAAACACGTCACCATCCTGCACATGACATCCAACATACCATAAAAAGTCAACAAGCTGACGAGACCCATGCGCAACCTCTTTTCCCATGTAAGTCTATGACATAACTCATGTTACCAAAGACTTGTTACAGTGTGGTATAAAAAACAATGGCAATGGCTGTTGGCACATAGCCCTTTACAGGCTAAAGAGTGTTGAATCAGTTCCTGATGAGCCCGGACAAGGGCAAAATGCGTGGAACTGCTCTCCAAACTTCTTACTGTGAAAAAATATTAGAGGCCCATTGCCACCAGGTACTTGTCTGATTTGTTTATTATAAAATAAATTTGTTGTACAATTGGTGAAATTAGCTTTATAATTTCTCAAGATAATGAATTTCATAATTTTCAAATAATAACTCATATTTCCCATTCATCTATAGATAGCACCACGAGTCTTGTTCAGGTTTGACATAATAGCCTCCAGAATACTTCCATCAAATTTCATAAGGATCCACTGAAAATCAATCACACCGAACAATTTTCACTTTTTTATTATTTTTTTTGCCCCTGTATTACATAATCAACCAGGTGGCACTATCAATGATGAAAGGAACCCATATTTGGATATTTTGAACATTTCCAAATATTTTCAAGGAGTTATCATCAAAATTGTTGATGCTGTTGTGTTGACAAGTAACTGTTTATGGACTGATGGAATAAAGGTCAGACGGACATCAGTGATCCCATAGACTCTGTGACCTATGGTCACCAGAGCTAACAAGACGTACCTTCCAACACAAAGCATTGACTGAAGGGTCCACCATTTGCTCAAATTAGGTCATGGTGACACCAAAATCTAATCACTTTATCTTGCCAAGTAAGATAAGCATATTGCTACATTTGAGCAAAATGCATGGAGGCATTCTGTAGATATCACAGTAACAAGAATGTGCACATTCAGTAGATGGACAACCAGAAAACATAAATGGTCCCCCCACAGGGCGGACCCTTAATTATTCCTATCAAACTTTTTTTTTTGCATAATACATGGAGGCATTCTGGAGATATCATGGTAGCGAGCCCTGAAGAACATCTAATTTAGCTGCCGTTTGCTCACATTAGATCATGATGACATCACAATCTAATCAGATCATCCTGGCATACAAGATAATCATACTATAAAATTTGAGCAAGATACATGGAAGCATTCTGGAGATATTGCAGTAACACGCCCTAACTAACGAATATATAATTAGGCTGCCATTTGTTCAAATTAGGTCTTGGTGACACAAAAATCTAATCAGTTCATCTTGGCATACAAGCTAAGCATACTGCCAACTTCATGGAGAATACATTGGAGTATTCTGGAGATATTGCGGTAACGAGCTCTAATGCGCATGTAATCAAGCTGTGATTTGCTCATATTAGGTGATGGTGACACCAAAATCTAATAAGTTCATCTTGCCAGGCAGGGTAAGCATATTGCCAAATTTGAGCAAAATACATTGAGCATTGAGGTATTCTGTAGATATTATAGTAAAGAGAATGTGAACATCCAGACGGACATCCAGACAGATGGACAACTCCAAAACAGAAACCCTATGGGGTGGACCCTTAAAAAGTTAAGCAACAAGCTCTACCCACATACTGGAGTGCCAACTGACAAAGGTTACCTACCTGTGGATTTGTATAAGAGTCCTGGTCATAAAATGGCTCCTCCATTACATCCTGGTCTTGTTCCTCCTCAATCTCCTCATCTGGCACATACTTCTCCCCCACCAGACCTTTCATCAGATTAGCTGGGTTTTTGGCCATAGGTAGAATAAAGTTGATATGCTGAGGTTCTCCGTGATACTTGTTAGCCACTCTGATGTACTTTGACACTGCACCATATCTGGGGGGAGCGCCCACTGTCACCTTGTACAGGCCATCGGTAAGCAGGCGCCAGTAGTCCCCATCATGAGCTGGGGTGACAAGAGATACACATTTATTTCTACATGCAACGTACATTTCTTTCCAGTACCTTCACTCATTCCATACTATGGTCACAGGCCTTGGTCAGTAGTTCTGGCACTGCCTGGCAAGTCATGCTGCAGCTGCCCTTGCGGCAGCTACAGCATGACTTGCCAGGCAGTGCCAGAACCACTGACTTAAGACTTTAGGCATGTTGGTACTTGAACGAAAACTCTTTTCATGAGGAATCCAAATATGCAATTGTCGTCTTAAATCTTGGTAAATATACGGAAAAATCAGGGACTGGTATGGAATGAGTTTATAGATGCTGTTATCAAAATAGTACAAGCCAATGACCAACCACGATGACAAACACAACTTTCAGCATACAGGGTCAATTTACATACTTCGAAATGCTATACATTGTTGATGGCATAATCTTGCTGAGTATACTTGATTTAAAAAAAAAAATTCAAAAGTAAGTGCTTCCTTAAATTAATTTTTTAGTCCTTGTATCAGGCTGCCTTATACAGTGCTCCCTCTTTATAACACTGGCATTGGGGTCCACAGGGTATACCGTGTTATAGCAAGACTGCCTTATAAGGGAGAACTTTGAACATAGAAATACTTGGAAAACTATTTCAGTGGGAGCCGTGGTACCCACCGTGTTGTATCAGGAACTGCCTTGTAATGAGGGGTGTTATAAAAAGGAAGCACTGTATGTGTATCTTGTGTGACAAGTAGATGATGATATATACTGACAGCTGGAAATGTTAAATCTATCAGAAATGCAAAGGGCACTGCCACGTAATGGGCCTCACAAATGCCAAGGGGACATGTCGGTAACCGTTGAACTTTTGAGATCTTTTTGATGACCACTTTGTTTCAGTCATTATGTCTGTGTGATAACATAGACATATTGATCTTCCAAGGATTTTCTTTTCTCTTCTTCTTTTCAGCCAATTTTGTCCAACATTTTTCTTGGACACTTCACAATAATGAAATACCACACCTGGTTTGTAATAGTCAACATGCTCAAAATTATGCAAATTTCAGGGCATTAAAATTTTTATTCTGACATATCCCCAAAGCTATTGTTGCAAGATGAACAATTTCAAGCTCAATCCATATGATGGGCTGCAGGCACACCCAACAAAAGTTGTGGAATTGTAATTTATGCTGATTAAGGGCATTTGAAAAGTTTAAATATTGAATTTCTTCAAAACTGTTGTAGGTACTAGAGCAATTCCAACTTACATTTTCAGGTTTGTGCCGTAGGTGCATCCAATAAACCACAAACAACAAGTTGTAGATATTACTTAGTGCTAAATAGGGACACTGGAATGATACAAACGTTGACTATCTTAACTCTTTCAGTGGCAATCATGACTAAAGCTGATCTACTTAAGTCAGACTTGTCTGAATTATCATAAGGATTCCAGATTTGTATTCCTCCTAAAAAGACCTTTCATTCAAGTACCAATATGCCCATAGTTCTAGAGAGAATATCCCAGGTCAACAGCTTTTGTTGGTGTGCATTGGACGCATTGGGCCCAATGCACGCAGAGGAAAGCTGTTGACTCAGTCCAAAATTTGGCACTTTAAGGGTTAAAACTTCTATAGGTAAAAATGCAATTCCAACTTTCATACCTGCAGTTATGCTATAGGCACATCCAACGAACAAGAAACAACATTTGTATAATTGAATTTTTCAGCTGTATGACTGTGGGAGGGTCACAATGGTAACAGGCTGGTTTCGTTACAAAATATAACTCTCCAGGGACTAGCAGGAAAATGATGCTACGCCCATAAGAAAGCCGATATATACTTTCCCATTGCCATGTAAAACACAAGATCATGATTATGCAACACAAGAGAACATTTTTTAAAACTTATGCTAATTAGGAACACTTGAACAATCTTAATGTTGAATATCATCAAACTATTCTGGTAAAGGTGAAGGTGCCATGGCAACTTGGATGCATAAGTCCATGCTGTTGGTGCGTCCCATGACTTACTAACAGAAGTTGTAGAGTTTTAATCTATAATTTTTAGTTTTAGTTTTTTCAACTTCATTTCAGGCTATGTGCTTGCATCAATATACTGAGAAGACCACTGGAGTTATTCTGAAAATCTATTATATTCTTCTGCAAGCCCAGCCTCTGCACATGAAGTCAGCAGTAAAGGATTGTAAATTATGCACGCTCTGAAGGCACAAAGACAGATCTGCTTTAAATAGCAAATCTTCTCTTCTAGTTGCTACCGTGTTTTTATGTACAGTACATGCATAAAGATTTGCCCAGCCAAGCAGTGGGAGACAAGTAATGCATACCACTTGACCCGAAGCACGCTTGTCACATTTCATGTGTAATTACGGACTGCTACAAGGGCTTACTGGGTGTAAGTATAAGAAAATGATGCCTTTCTTGCTCCGGGTTTTTTGCTGTCATTATATTTTCATATTTTCCCTATCAAACGTACCAAACAGTCAACAGGACTGTACAGCAACGCTGATGCATTGCCATATCAAATGGCACAAAAGAGGTAACGGTTGCTCGAGCCTGTATTAGTTACCAATATATGGTGCTCAGTTCCATCTTCCTGAGGCAAAAATTTAGGTTCAACGTCTCATGCACTTTGCTCATTTTAGTTGAGTTGGAAGCTGGTTTTGCGTAGGTTTCTAGTCAATCGTACATCTGAGCTCTGATAGATATTAGTTATGCTCAATTCCCGTGGTATTGCAGTAATGTCATCCCCTCAGGCACCACTCTCCCTGCCTCCAAATAAGAAGTTTTAACAAGTGGATCATAATGTTCCTGTGCTCGACTGACTGGAATCTGCTCCTTCTGCAAGTGCAGACCCTATTACTCCATACATGTATTGTATTGGTGCTCACCAATGGGGGACCAAAAGTCTGGACACCAATATATGAGACAGAATGTCAATTTGACCTTTCAAAATCAAAAGTAGCAACACCAGAAGAAACCTCATACAGGATGGTTCATCATTTTCACAAGCACACAGACAGTATATAAAGGGGTAGGTGTCACTGGTGGTGTAATCTTTTAATACTGAAATGAAATGATGATCAAGTTTTTTCCAAACAATCTGTCTAATTGCTACTGGAAGAGGAACATGAACTTCCCCCTTCGAACATCTTGTCAACGAATGAAATCTTGTGTTCTGTTCATTTTGGAACATATTAAGACACCCCAGTCACCACCTGACAAAATATACTGACAACTTTCCATCCTGTCTGATTACCTGAGGTGACATCATGGTTGATGTCCTTGCCCCTCATCAGGTCTTTCACATGGATCTGGGCGTGCGGGATTGGTCTGCCCTGTATGTCCAGTACACGGCCCTTGATGCCAATGTGAGTCTGAAAAACGAAGGGAATGAACTGTTTAAACCAGTCACCACAAAAGTTTGTCTAAAAATACAACTGAGAGATGACCGTAAGTGCAACCTTCTTCCAGTTCAATCTGTGGCAGGACATTTTTAATTGACCAGTCTTTTGGCCTTAGATTACAGTGTTTTTCTCTTTTGGCTACAACCAGAAATTTTGTGGAGTACTTGTTTTCATCTGTGAAAATCAAAGTGCTGAAAACAATCACACTCAAAAAACTTGAGTTCTGTCTCTTGACTGAATAATTTCCCACTCAGATCATCCAAATGAACAAAACTCTTGTCTAGCTGCTTTAATATTTTTACTCTAATTTCTCCCTGACAGAAAACATTTTCTGTGACAATCACAAATATGACCTATGATGATAGTATGCCCCAGGTCAACAGCTTTCCTTGGTGTGGGTTGGGTACCCAGAAATACTGTTGACTCAAGTCTCATTCTACCCAGGCAAGGGTTAAACAGATATGTCAAGCAACTTCTGTAAATGTGTTGAAAACATGCTGCTTTATTGGTCAAAAGCAGTCACGTCATTCTTGATTGTTTGTTCTTTTTTCTATTTTTGCTCTGTGAACAGTTTATTTTGCACCTTTTGTGCAATATTTTTCCCGTAAATCACCAGCTGTCTACCCACAAACAGCAAGGTCCAGCGGAAATAAATCAGTCTGATTTTTATTAAGACCAACTCTGTAACTTAGCAACAGCGACACCTTAAAGAGCCACCTTTCATCACAACATACCAGCCACCCAATTATTACTTCACAGAACTGATGCAGCAATTTACATCCACTCATTCTGCACAAATATGTTCTTTGAAAGGCTACACTGTAACAAGGTATCTCCGACTGCAAAGCAATCAGGAAAAGGAAGCCCTACCCACCTATAAAACTATCCTGGATGGTTACTGCCCGTATGCATGCTATGTTTGTCCTCCAGATACATTGTTTCTTTGAGTTGGGGGTGACATAAAAATGACCTGATCTGACTGAAAGAGCCATTTGACCTTGCCACTTAACACAGAGGTCATATTGTAATTCAAGCACAATTGCACACTGCAAGAGTTATGTCTCCCTCCGTGTGCAGTTGCTATGACCCACATGTGGCCTGGTGAACCTAGCTCTGTTACATGACAGTATTTAAAGTCAAATCACAGAAAATTTATATCCCAGACACCAATGTGTGATGGATTGAGAGCTACATAAAGGTTTCACCATATGCCTTACCCTTGACATGAGGGGGAGGTCAGCTTACGGTATACGTTCCCCGAATGAAGCTACTTATTGGTGATTTTTCCTTTTCCTTTTTGCAAATTAACAGACGTTTCCAACAAAAAGGTATGATAATTTTTATTTTACCTCCCTCCTCCACTTCTGATGCTTTTTCGGGATATTGGAAAGTTTTTTTTTTTTTGCACATGATCCCTTAAACAATAAAATCTCCCAACGTATTGTACAGGCTTCATCACTGAACAAAAAAATTATAAGGACTCCATCACTGAAACACATCTTAACATTTCTTATTGATGCGAGCATACCAATAAATAGTACACCACTGGCACGCCGTTGTCGGGCACACCCAACAGGCATTTGAACATCATTTGCCACTGTTGTCGATTCAGACGCACGCAACACAAGCCCACCTTCAGCAGCTTCCCTTTGGCCTGCAATGATAATGTTTGTGACCAGGCGCATTTTACCATAGACAAACTTAAAATACTTGTGAATAGCTAGGCCTATTTTGATTTTGCTTTTGATTTTGCAGTAAAAAAAGTATATTCCTCTTAAACGGAAAAAAATCAAACAGATGTCTGTTTCCTAGCCACATTTTGAATCATACAACTGCAAAATTTACCAATTTTGCAGTCATAATGTCTTGTACCACCAGCCATTATGTTTTGTATCCCTCCAAAAATAGCCCAGAATGGGCATGGAGCGGTCATTTCACCTCATTATAAGTGCGCTTTGGTCACATGCCCCTCACTGTCCAATCAAACTTGTGCCATGTGCAGGTCTCATGTCTGCAATGTTGGAAAACAAGTTATATTCACACAAAGATTATTAAACCAAAATGCTATATTTTCCCATCATATTTCATCAAGAAGACTTTGGTCGAACAAATCTAGACACAGATAAAGGCAGGAGTAAAAATTCCTTATGGAAGGCAAGAAAAATGCGCAGATTTGTCAGCACACGGTGACCGCGGCAGATGAGCGCAGAGCTAGAGAAGATTTGTGTAAACACAATGTGTTACACTGTCTGCGATTCGTCACGTCATTATTGATATTTTTAACAAAATTTTGTTGCTTTAATGTTATCTAAATGTTTGCATGGAACAAATCTGTATAACAGAACAAGATAGAAATGCAAGATCGAAGGCCAGAAAAAATATACATACATAGCGGAAAATCATGCCCAGGAGCATGCAATTTAGCATACTCTGGCAGCCACATATATTCATACGCGTGAGTGTAAGGAAGTCAGCTTTCTGCATCAGTGAGCCCATTTTAGGGGGAGTCATGTTATGTGAAATTTCCCTCATTTTGGATCTCCTTATGTTGATATGCAAACCTCTTGAATTAAGCCCCTATCCATCAGTTGCATTTGCGCAAGTGCGTGATGTATAGCAGAGTTTATTCTGTTTATGGCAACATTTACTTGTGCTACTCATGGCATTAGCAGGATGTACACCATCTTATGATGAGTCTCAAAATTAGTGGGGAAGAAAAAGATACTTTCAAAATGCAACGCAGTCTCTCATTGGCAAACATCTCATCGCAGTCTCATTAGTATATGCCAATCATGTATGTAGCATTCTGTTCTATTGTGCGAAACCCCTTTGGCCACTCCCAATTTTTCAGTACCTGGACACCAAACAGAGACATATATGGAAGCAAGGAACAGTTCAACAGCTCAAATAATTTAGTACATACTGCAGTTTCAGTTGCACAATTTGTTTATGCAACACACATGAAACACATATCAGATGATTATTTTCCCATATATTTTGCAAAATCTGAAGATACAAACCAACAGAAAATAGAACTCTTTTCTACAACCTCAAGATACACAAAAACCATGGTTGAGTAATTTGGCCGCATAAGCTGTATAATGACCAGTCGGGGTGTCCTTATACTTCTTGGTGGAAAATATCCAAACCTCTGCATCTTTACTCACTCAAATCATCGTGCACTACAAGGTTGCATGTCATTACTCCTATGCAATATTACTGTCAGCTTTTATGCTTCTGACACTGAAAAATCTTACACCATGCTCTGTGACAGCTCCCCCCCCCCCCCCTTTGCAACAATGAAAGTCAAGGATTCATATATATGGGCAATCAGCTGGCACCGATTCCCGAAAAGGTACCTATGTGCCTAATGTGCAAACAAAGAATTATTTAGAAATCCTTTTACAAATAAACCAGCAGGCACTTTACAATGCTTTATCACCATGGGACATCTCGTAATGTGGCTCTTCATAGGTCCCTGTCGCCTAAAACATCGCACATCATACAAGATCATCCATTTTCACTACGTCCAATCAATGTACAATCTGTCTGATATTATCTACACGTACATGTACTCAGCTGATCAACAGCATGTGACACTGAGGCCAACGGCAGGTTTGTATTCAAAGCTGAGGCGGCCATGCACAGAACTGAATGTATTCACACGCTTTCTCCACACACTTTAACTTGTCATTTATGCATAGGCACCCCGTTATCTTTATTGTATTATTTTCAAAGAAGGTTACGCAGTGTTGTCTCACTGATACGGATCACAATGGAAAGAATGTCAGTTACTCTAAGTTATGCCATTTCACATCATGGGAGGTCTGTTGTTTGAGAAACAATGAACCAAGAGGGTGGAAGGAACAACCTGTGCTCACTGTTGAACACTATGTTGAAAAAATCACAGATGTAGGTGTTCATAGCATAGTTTTGCTGCTATGGGGTAACATGTATCTTACTGGTTATTATGGCACTTCATAAATGCCTCGATGTGAGAGCAACAAGACACATGTAGTCACATCAGTTTCACTCTACAAGACATACTCACATCAGCATCACTCTACAATACTTGCACCTCATGTCCTCTAACAAATCATTGCGTGATTTTGTAAAATTATCAAAAATCAGGGCATGAAAATGGCACACCCTGGTCCCAACCTCCAGTGCAGTATGAGTCACAGTAATGCAACATTGTGGACACAAAATTGGAGGAGAATACAGCAAGCAGTTTGGGAGAAGTCAAAATTGTCAAAAATACACAAATTAATTCAAATGTTTTTTTTTTTTTTAATTGCAGTTCCACCTGTTGATTAAGGATCTGAGGTGCCTGCAGGTGTCCTTATGCAATTGTAAAGCAATTGGCCCAGTGCTTTAAGAGAATTCCACATTTTCACCAATTTCCCTCAAAAAAGAACTAAAGTATCCAAATATCACTGAAGCAAAACCATTCAATCACACTTGGTAAAGGTCTACCCAACATTCAACGACCACCAAGTTTGGAAAGGATCTGGCAAGTGGTTACAGAGAATAAATCAAAACTGAAATGAGGATGGATGAGGGACAGATTGGCCTCCTACATGCTCAGCTGACTGAGAAGATCTTTTATCAGAATCTAAAGAGGAAGAGCAGAAGTGCTATTGCCATTAGGTACAGGCATTGATATACACAAGGGCAAGCCAGTGCTCACGTATCAGTTGAAGAAATGGCCAACACCCTGGCCAATGATATTGTGTTAGGCCTGGCACACACACAGAAATGAAAGTGAACTGACCATCACATGACCACTGCACAATGACATCACACTTTAACCAGAAGTGAGCCACTTTTTCTGCATGACTTCTCTTTACCTTGAACATTATATGAGATCTGTGACGCACAAAGTAAATCACTTTATTCTATGTTGGGGGGGGGGGAGAGATTATCATTTTCTAGAGTGAAATTCAAAAGTAGTATCTCACTGTAGATCACATGACTTTAACATTTTTTACAACTAAATTGTGCTTGCATCAGTGACATAGTTCATTAACATTGTGGATAAAATAAAATGTACATGAGGGATGTTTGATAATACGTCACAGTTGGGTGCACGGTTGGCCGAGCTGCAACACGCTCGCCTTTCACCTCTGCGGCCCGGGTTCGATTCACGGCCGGGGAAGCATGTGGAAAGAGTTCCTACCACTCTGACTGTGCACGGTGGTTTTCTCCGAGTCCTTCGGTTTCCTCCACCATACATGCAGATAGGAAGTATATGCCACGATCTGTGCCATGGAGAGTGATTAATATAGGCTTGGCCTGTTTCGCAATCCATGTAAAAGATATGGGTCTATACTTTTTAATACGTCACGTCACATGTAAACATGGCACACCAGGTTGGCATTGAGAGTAGACCTAGGGTACATCTTTTGTGATGAATACCCAATTAAATATAGAGTAAATAAAAGCTTACATGGCTGGAGAGTGAGTTGCCATTTTTCTCGCAGTTGCTGCTAGTGGGGAAAACTGCGAGTGATCAAGTATTTTATGCGTTGACTACCCAATAAAGCATAGAATAAATAAAATCTTAAATGGCTGGAGAGTGAGTTACCATTTTCCTGACTAACAGTGATCCCTCGTGAGAGAAAAATGGTAACTCACTCTCAGCCATGTCAGATTCTCTCTATATATTCACAAATATTGCATCATGCCTGCCGCTTTAATGCATGTAGGGTGCACTGTGATTCAATTTACACTGTCTCAGCAATACCACACATTGATATGTAAGCAGACTTTGATTATCTGTTAGCACAGTTACCATTCCTCTTAATGGGTTTCCATGAAAAATGCAACACAAATTTTCTGGATATTCATATTTCAATTCCCAACTACAATTGCCTCACAGCAACCTGCCTGAGAAATTGACAAGTGACAGCATAGACCACCCACACTGTGCAAAATATCAGCACCCGGCCCATACATGATGTATCTGCAAAATTACTACCTACACCTGCCATTGATCATGAAAGTGTACTGTTCCTCAATTTCAGATGGTAGAAATGAAAGTAATAAATTTTGAATTAAAAAGGAAGGAAATATAGACAAGTAACATTTCTGGTGCATGGTTACTGTCAACTGCTTTAATTTCGCTGTATTCTTATTTTCACTTATTTTGCTGATGGCATAAAACCATGAAAATAAAAACACAGTGAAATAGTATTTTAATGTTGTTTGAATGTGAATTATGTCCAAAACAGTGAAAATAAAACCACAGTAAAATGTCACAAAATACAAAAACCATGAAAATGTATACACATGAAAATAAAGCAATTCACAGTACTTTACTGGTTTCATCAACTTTCTTGATTTGTCTTTGTCTTCCTTGTGACATTAACAGAACTCCAATGACACCCTTTTCCCAGAAACGGTGATTTCTGTCTTGAAATACCATCTCTTTTGAGAGACATTAATACAGTGGTTGCTAAAGGTGAGCAGTTTACCTGAACTGCTTTAATTCTTCCCATGTTACGTGATAAGGAGAAGCAATTCTCTTTTAATACATTGTAATCAAAGCAGTACCATTACACCTGTTGACTGGTATTTTTGCCAGGTCTCGATGAGGTCACAGAGAGCCAGGCATAATTCAGAATCTTTACTTTGTGAGGCACCACTGTGTTAAATTTGAGCAAAATCTACCACTTCTTGAGATTTTACAGTAACATAAATGAGATGATGCATGGCAATCCAAGCTACCTAAATTAGAAGCATGTCATAACAGACTGATCTAGATGATGGCCAGGATAGAGACTGGTCTAGATGAGGGCCAGGCTACAGACTGGTCTTGATGATGGCCAGGCTACAGACTGGTCTAGATGATGGCCAGGCTACAGAGACTGGTCTAGATGATGGCCAGGCTAGAGACTGGTCTAGATGATGGCAAGGCTGGAGAGACTGGTCTAGATGATGGCCAGGCTAGAGACTGGTCAAGATGAGGGCCAGGCTACAGACTGGTCTAGATGATGGCCAGGCTACAGAGACTGGTCTAGATGATGGCAAGGCTACAGAGACTGGTCTAGATGATGGCCAGGATACAGACTGGTCTAGATGATGGCCAGGCTACAGAGACTGGTCCAGATGATGACCAGGCTAGAGACTGGTCTAGTTGATGGCAGGGCTAGAGAGACTGGTCTAGCTCATGGCTGGGCTAGAGAGACTGGTCTAGATGATGGGCAGGCTGGAGACTAGTCCAGATGATGGCCAGGCTAGAGAGACTGGTCTAGCTTACGGCCGGGCTAGAGACTGGTCTAGATGATGGCAGGGCTGGGGATACTGGTCTAGATGATGGCCAGGCTAGAGACAGGTCTACCTCATGGCTGGGCCAGAGAGACTGATCTAGATGATGGCAGGACTGGGGATACTGGTCTAGATGATGGCCAGGCTAGAGACTGGTCTACCTCATGGCTGGGCCAGAGAGACTGGTCTAGATGATGGCAGGACTGGGGATACTGGTCTAGATGATGGCCAGGCTAGAGACTGGTCTACCTCATGGCTGGGCCAGAGAGACTGGTCTAGATGATGGCAGGACTGGGGATACTGGTCTAGATGATGGCCAGGCTAGAGACTGGTCTACCTCATGGCTGGGCCAGAGAGACTGGCCTACATGATGGCCGGGCTAGAGAGACTGGTCCAGATGATTTCCCCACTTGAGAAACTGGTCTAGCTCATGGCCGGGCTAGAGAGACTGGTCTAGATGATGGCCCTGACAATGAATCAAGCCTACAAATTCCACAAAATATCTAAGTAAGGTCCAACAATTCTTCCAAGGAAGCCAGGGGATTGGCACCCTCCTTACCAATCAGAGTTTCTGCAACACTTTTATAATGGTTGTAACTGGTGTATTCTTGGTGTTGTGCTCATTTATGCTGTTCAGATTTTTAAGGTTTATGTTTTGTTTTTTTTTTAAATTTTTACTCCCATCACTTATTCCCTCGACCTGCTTGTCATTACTATGTTCAGTATGTGTTAAGTGAGGCAATAATAAATATTCATTTTTCGATGTGTAAAATGAAATTTCTACCCAGAAGAATGGACTTCTCACATTTTTGTGCACAGTTTGCAGCTGATCTCTCCATTCATCACAAACATTTAATGTTCATTTCCATTCTAATCCTGAGAGTTTTTTTTTTCATTTTTTTGACACTATCGGTGTTGCCGTCCCTCTGGCTTTGGAGCACTCATGCCGTTTTCTGAAAAGTACATGAGGTCAATTGCTGTATCTTTCCAGGGCATGTTAACCAACTACCTGGGGCTATGTGAAATCTTGCATGTGGCAAGATTCCCACTTTGTGAGATCAAAACAGAAGATGAAGGTCATGATGTCAGAACACAGCAATGTGAAAATTCACACTAATATGCAGTAGTTATTTTGGGTGGCAAACAACTCAATTTATATTGCACATGGTCATGAGGTACTGCTTGTTTCAAGCATTCTTTGCTGTTTTTTGTGAATCCTGAAAGGAATCAAAGCAGCCAGCTCAAGACTTCAGCAGGTGGTCCAGGTCAAATCCTTTCTGCAAAGTATAAATTTCTTGTTGCCACTTGCTGAACTCTTCACAAAAATTAAAATAAAATAAGATATTGTGCAAAACACTTACTATCCTTCGGCCAATGGTTTCATATGTTCGGTGACCTATATTTGACTTTTGAAGGTCACTCAAGATAAAATTTGAGAACACCAAAAGAAAGCACATAAGTATTTTGTTATCCATGTTCAAGAATAACCAGGAGCCAATGATCAACCACAACAAAGGTATACAAGGAAAATAGGATCTTGACCCCAGTGTCACCTTTCTAAATGTTTTCATTATAACCAGATGCAACCAAATTCTGCATAATAATGCCCTGTGACTTAGAAAAAATAGGTCAAGGTCAAACATTTCCATGCGTAATTTGGAAGTCAGATCTTAAAAACCTTCTCAGTTACAGTAGTACCACCTTGTGCACTTTTGACTCGACCTTAAAAAGTAGGTCAAATATACAGGTATGACCTTTACTTTGAGTAGGCTTCTGAATCACTCCATGATGATGCTTTTGTGTGACAATGACAATGATTTTATTCTCAGGGATGACCCTTTTCAGGGCATGGCAGAAATACAAACATACATGTACGCAATGAACCCTCTTAGTTACATCAGCACTTCTATCATGCACTTGACCTTTTACCTTAAACAAGAGGGCTGTGCAAACAGCTCATGCTCAGCTGACCTACAGATTCATCACACTTATGGCTCTGTGAACTTGGGATAGAATCAAAGTCACCCATGTACTGAGTAAGTCTGACCTTAAAGGAAGAACACTAACATGTGCAACATCAAGGTCCCAATTCAAGTAGTTCTCAAGTTATAGTGAAAAGTACAATTTCATGTATGTTGCACTGAGATCCCAGAAATGAGGTCAAGGTCACTCATGTACTGTCTAAGCATGACCTTCATAGAGAAACATTAACACGTGCCACATAAAGGTCCTACCTCAAAACAGATCTCAAGTTATCATGTGAACAGTAAATTTCATGTCAGCTGTCCTGTGACCTTGCGAATGACATCAAGGTCCAAAAATCACTGAAGCACGACCACTTGCACAAAATTGGTAGACATTTATAAAAGGTACATCCTTACCAAGTTTGACACAAACATGGCCAAAAGTTTGAAAGTTATAATCATTATAAGAAATTCAGGTTGATAGATGCAGGCTTTGAATAGTTTGAGTGGTAACATTGCTTTGCATATGGGACCACAGTGTGACCTTGAAAAGTGTGTCAAGGTCAACTATGCTTACATACCATACAAGATGTATCTTATAGTGGTGTACAATCACATGTAACTTGGAAGTCCCAACTCAAAAACTTCAATGTTTCTGTTGATGGATTGTACACGTGCAGATTATGTTCATTCTTAATATATCATGAATGACCCATATGGAAAAAAATAACAATCTCAACTGCATCAGATGGGAATCCTGATTCAAAACTGGTCAAGCTTACCATTGGCCACAAGCCATCAGTACCACTGATCCTGGCTTGTGTTTCATCACTTTATTTGGCTACATACACATGTATCGCTCCATATGTACAATTAGTACTGTACTTGTGTTGATGCTCTAAAACCAGATTTGTGCAACCAGACCTAAGTTATTGTGACAAGAAGCTGGGACTTTGATATACCAGCCCACACACTCCTGCTGATTATCTCAACAGAAAACCACTAGTGGCAATTTCCCTTCCAGGAATTGAGCAGGTATTATGCAGGTGGTTGATACTCAAGACACCTTGTGTATCCTGTCATTCCAATTAAAACATGCAAAATACTCATGCTGACAATACATGGTTATATCACAAACAAAATTGTCATTTTAGAGCTGCACATGTGGCAGTTTCAAGTTTTTTGGTTGCAGATTATGATCGAGAGTTACTGTCATGGACCACGTGAAGTGACATGTAGTGGGTTAACACCTGACCCAGTTAACTGATTTTGTTCTTCCCTGTTGCACCCACTAATTTGACTTGAGCTAGAGGGACTCGTACCTGTTTTCATGCATACCGATTTACCATCATCAATACTCAGCCAGCCCCTCGTGTCCCGTCAGCCATGCAGGGAACTTACACAACTGACTAATCAAAGGATATCAAGCATGCCCTGTAGCCATGACTATTTTGAGGGGCTGATCTGCCCACTGGAGGTGAAACCACTGACCATGCTTTAGTCCAGTCATCTCTTAGTTACATATAACTCACCCACCTGATCTTGCAATGCTGACAAGTTTGGGTGTACATACATGCAAGTCACACTTTTTCCTTTCTACTTGCCAGAAACCAACAGGTTTCAGTTTTGTTTTACACAATAGAATGTATTCATATCTAAATGTGGTCCTACTCTAACACGTATTGAGCAAATGAGGGAGTCACCTGCATCAGGGCAGATCCATGTATTTAGCATGGTCAAAAGTACTTTCTCAACAATATGAACAACACAAATACACAATAATCTTAAGAAAATGTATTAATATGTATTTGAAACATAAAGGATGCCTAAAATAATTAGAACTGGGCTCTCTTTTGCTTGGAAAGGTGTTATTTCTGGACGTTTATGTATTATATAATACAAATCTGCCCTGATCATGGTGGAAGCATCAGTCTGTTGCCCCAGCAACACAGGAACTGAGCAGGATCGCAGTTAAATATGAATGTCTCCTATTAGCATTGCACTTAAGTTCCACAAATAAGTACTTCAGTTTGTCATTTTTTTTTTTACTTTACAAAATTCTCAGATTATAAATGTTAAATCACGTAACTGTTAGTAATCTTTGCAAAATCAAAGCCTTGCCAAAATGAGAATTGACAAAATAGTACAATAAGGAAGCTATGCACTTTTAAAAAAAAATTTGACCTTCTGACATTCAAATAACCTTTGACCTCATTCCAGATGAGAAGAATTTGTCTTTAGTGTCATGTTCATTATTCATAACAAATATATTACAGGGAAAGGTTAATCATGAAGATTTAAAAAAAATAGAATGTTATGCCTACTCCTTAAAATCACAACCAGTTAAGGGTGGGGGTGGAGGTTTTGGTTTGCACAAAAATATCTCTCTTATATTTGCATCAAATTGCCATTCATTTTAAAGTGTACATTCAAAGGAAATAATAAAGCACCATGTATGACAAGTAAGAAGTTTGCCCACAACCAGCATTATTTGTTAAAATTGATCATTTAATGATACTAATATTGCCATTCATTTTTACACCTGCAGGGAGCAAGCATCTTGGAATTCTGTGTCATCCTGAAATGAACCAGGCCTGATGAATTTCACAGGATAGATCGAAGTGAAATCAAAGGGGTGGGAGCAAGAATGTTGCAAGTCACTTTGTACCTTCTTGCTCCCACCCTTTATTATAAATCCATGTCATTCAACAATATAATATAGACTTATTATAATCAGGTGGAGCTTCCTCTGTGATTGGCTGAAGGCCCTCTGTCAAGCAATTACTATTTTGACATAGTGGATGACCAGATAATCAGTAGTACACTGTACATGACAAGCGTGCCCACTCCTTATCAGGCAGAGCTGTCACATTTATGCAATCAAGTCTGAAGTCTCAGTTTTTAACCAAATGTAATTCGAAAGCCCTGCAATGATTTCTTTGATGTTGCTGTGAAGTGAAGAAGCTCCACATAATTATAATAAGTCTATGTCATAAAGCAGATATTGCATGTGGTGCCATGTACTATTGCAGATGTACCGCATACTATTGCAGATCAGCAATCCTCGGAATAAACACTCTCGGCTGATGCCCAGTGTGCTATTGCTCCCCTCGGACTGCTAATCTGCAGTGTAATACACGGCACCACATGCAATATGTATATAGGGGAGGCCCTCTCTTGATGATGAAGATGACAATACCATACTTGCTGCATGTAGAAGTAGCCTTAGTAGAGTGGGTGGCCTCTTGTCAGGGGGACCTTATACTAGGGGGAAACCACCATATTTCAAATGTAATGCATATACCTGTACATATACAGACGAGATGAGTCGTGTGGCAGTGAAAGTTTATACTCTCTCTCATTGCTGTTTAATGAAGTGACCATGCATTGTTTGTACATGGAGTAAGTGGCCACGGTTTCCGTTTACCAACCCACATACTTCTGTTTTTAATCTCAATGGTAAAACCATCTGTGACCATGTCCCTTGAAGGAAATACAAGAAATAAACAAGGCACAATTTCATATTTATCTGATATCAAACTAATGACCTTGTTTATTTGACAAGTATCTCCTCTTGCTATTCTCAGCATGAAGCTCATGTACTACTTTGACCTAGACTTCTATGCACTGAAGAAAACCAGTTGTACAGTGTTGCTCCAAAGACGAGACAATTAATATACTGAACCTTTCACTGCAAAACAAGTAAATTTTGTCTGGAGCATGATATCCATGCATAATGTTTTTATCCTTGTCTAGCCAAACTTGCCAAATTCTAAATGTACTGGAATAAAACTAAAAGTATACATATGAGGCAAGTCAATAAAGGCAATGTCTAATTTTTGTATAATTTTGTTCATTTGTGTTTTGGGACAATTTGGTGATATATATATGTTGTCTACCACATGTCCGAATGTGGTGGTTTTACCCCCTATACAATCTGGTGAAATGGACAAAATACTTTCAATGTTAACATAGCAGTCAAAAGACCCTGTTCCCCTTTGGATCTTGATTGCAGACAATAGGTGTCTGCGCCAAAATATCAGTTTAATGTGGACATTTCTCCAAAACAAATTCTACAGCAAAAATTTATCAGGGATTGTCTAAAAATGATCAGTTCTTTTTTAAATGCATTTAAAAATGACGAGTCCAACAAATTTTATCAATTCCATAAAAACAGCCTTATTCCAATTTTTGCATCCCCATTGTTAACAACAAATTGGGCCACCTTTAAAAAAGGCAGCCAATTTCGACGTGAAAACAGGTAGTTTTCAAATATATGGGCTTCCACAGAAAACAATAATCTCAAGCTTGAGCCACACTCTTGCCTTGAAATTATTGTTCTCAACTTGGTTATGGGTGATATCCATTATGAAGAGACCAGTCAAGCCTATTTAAAACTTATAGGATTGGTCTCTTTTTTACAATTTAGAAGATATGGCCTGGACAAAATTTGTTGCGGCCGGACATCTCCTTTGAAACTTAAAACCTTCTTCTTCTTCTCGTTTCAGCAAGCGTTCAAACATGAACATTTTTTGCTGTACTGCGCATAGAAAAAGTTAATATGTGTTAGTTAGCGAAGTAAAGGGAGAGGCGAAAAATATGTTGTTAGTTGTTAGTAGGCTTAAAGCGGGTTAACATATAGACTAACCTTGTGATGCCTGGCAAGCAACCAGCCTCTGTTGGTAACTTGCCAGGGATGGAGCTGTGACAACAGCTATTGGAAGTTGATTCATACACTTTTCCACCATACTGACACTGGTATAAACAGGTAAGTAGTAATACAATTTTTAGCACCATAAAGTTGACTAGAGGTGTTATGAGGTAAACTGTAACTGAGGTATTAGTTGGACACACAGACGGTGCTCATTACCATATACCCCCCCCCCACTTCGTGGGCAGGGTATAAAAAGATTGAATCAACAACTTTCCTTGGTGCCCAAAGGAAGGCCATAGATGACCTCAGGATACTGTGTTTATTGGCCTCATCTACATTTGTCCTTCCACAAGATTTTTATAGATGAGAAACTTCAGTTAAACTGCAAAAGAAGATTTGCTTCACAGCAAATCTGTCTCGGTGCCTTCAAAATGAAAAGTTTCAAATGCTACACTTTGCCATTGTTCCACATAATCTAAATTTTGTGTATTAGCCTAATTTGCATAAATCAAAATGCTACCACTTTGGTTCTTGGTTCATTGGTTGTGGCCATATCACAAACTTATAAAGTGAAGTTTGAATGACATTAATATCTATAATAGTTTTAAAGGTATTCAACATTGTAATTTTGTGTATTTGCCTAATTTGCATAAATCAAAGGCCTATAAGTTTGGTTTATATTATAGTTCATCGGCTGGGGCTATGTCACATACCTACAAATTGAAGTTGGAATGGCACCTCTACCTATAATGATTTTGAAAGTTATTCAAAGATTTCAATTTCAGTATTCATCTTATTTGCATAAATTAAAGTTGTACAATTTTGAATTATGGTTCATTGGATGAGGCTATGTCACAAACCTATTCATTGAAGTTGGAATGGCACCTGTATCTACAATAGTTTTGAAGCCATAAAAGATTTAACTTTTGCATATTAACTTAATTTGCATAAATCAAAATCCTACAACTTTGGTTCATGGTTCATTGGATGTGGATTTGCCACAAACCTGTAAATGGAAGTTGTAATGCCATCTCTAATAGTTTTGCAGATATTCAACTTTTAAAATTTTCAATGCCCCTAATTAGCATAACTTGAAATTCTACAACTGTCATTTACTCTGACCATTAGCCGAATGCTAATGTTTCCTGAATTTGGCTAAAAAAATCTGCAAATGGTTAAAATATTTTAAAATGAACTATAAAAGAGCTACTGTGAAATCATCGTAAATTATACTTTCATTTTCTTGTTTGGCTACAAAATTTTTATGTCCAAATCAGTCCCTACTGTACGTTATATTGCCAGATGTCTCAAACCTGCACATGCACATTGGAAATTTGTCTATCTGCAATAGTTTGGAAGACATGGAACTTTTAAAATTTAAATGCCCATAATTTGCATAATTTTAAACACCATGACTATTCCAAACCAGGTGCACAATTTCACCGGTAGGTCAGTTACCATTATAATTTGTAAATTTCTCTAATTTGCATGATTTTGACAGCTATAAATCTGACAAAAGGTCTATGTGATAGCCCATTCTCACAAACTTATAGGTAACATTCGAAATTGTGTCTCTATGTGTATTAGTTTCGAAGATATTGAAGATTTAACAGTTTTGATGGCCCTAATTTGCATACTTTTAAACATGTCGATTATTGCAAATTGGAGAGACACCTTCCCTACTAGCTCTCTTATGCCAAGTTCAAACACTGTAGCCTGCACAGTCTCCAAGAAAAACTCGGGACAAACAGGCAGATGTAAAAGCCCATCCTCACAACCTTATAACTAGCATTTGGAATCATGTCTATATCTATCATAGTTTGGTAGATATTGAGGATTTTAATTTTCAATTCCATAATTTGCATAATCTTGACAGGTACAAATCTGACTATAGGTCCATGTAATAGCCCATTCTACAAAGTTATACAGAACATTTATAATCGTGTCTCTATCTATCATAGTTTTGAAGATATTGAGGATTTAAGTTTTTCAATTTCCATAATTTGTATAATTTTGACAGCTACAAATCTGACAATGGATCCATATACCTTTGTTATCCCCCACCAAATAGCGGAACAGGGGACATGGTACATTTAGTAGGCAGCCTCTTGGCCAGAAATGATCTTGGGCAGGCAGCTTTTCCCAAACTACAGCACCTCGTCATCTAAAACTGTTAAAGAGAGGCCTGATATGCAAGGACATTGCCTGGCAGGCAGTGAAAAAAAAAAAAAAAATCTTCAGTTTAGTGGCAGCCTCTTACCTGATGTCACTGGCATACTATAGCTACTATTATGCCATGCAGGAAGATGCATCTGAAATAGGATTGACTTGGCATTGTATATTTTCCCACCACACTGTCACCCTCCGGCACTGTTTCTTCCATTTCATGATATTTTTACTAATTTTAGCACGTATGCAATAACATGACTGCTAACTTTCCAGATAACACAATAATGATGGGGGATTAGTGTAAGATACCGGAAACAAATATTTGACTCCATCTGACTAATCACCATTGTAAATATTGCATTATATGGTGTTTCTTATTATTATCTTTTTTTTCTTTTTCTTTTTGCCTCAGCTGACTGTGGGTCAGCTAAACATACAGGATGGTTCTGCATCGATCTTTCGTCTTTCATCCATTTTCTATCCACTATTACACTTCAACTTCTCCAAAGCCATTAGCCACATCCACATCAAGTTTGGTGGGGATGTACCTTGCGGGTGGGTCTCTACCAAGTTTGAACAAATGATCATGTTGCACAGATTTTTGTCTTTTTTACCAATTTTGTCACTCACTTTTTTGCAAAATCTTTAAAAAAAAATCATCATCTCCAAAACCACTTTGGCAATATGGTAGAGCAATAACTCTGCGTTCTCTCATTTACCGCCATGTGGCGCTGCGGACAGCTTTCATCCGGGTATTCAATAGCGGGTCAACCTGAGTGGCGTCGCATGCTATGATGTGTTAACGCATGGTGCAAACTGAGCGTTTTTCTTGGCGAATGAAATAACCAAGTGTACCTCATAATCATGATAATGTTATCATTAATAAATACCCTTTGTAGAAAGTAATGCAATCAAGGAATCAACCCAATACACATTGTTGTGGAGTTAATCACATTTGATTTTAATTTTACTTTAACTTTTATTTAACTTTTAACGCTACCTGCCGACCCCCTCCCCCCCCAAACAGACACACCCACACACATACAGTAACACTGTAAAACTAGGGAATTCATCTACAACTAGAAAAGATGATTTGCTGCATAGCAAATCAGTGTGTGTGTCTTCAAAGCATATTAGTATGGCAATGTACAACTATTCCATAACGCAGGAGTAGAAGTTGAAATGGCATCTCTATCTATTATAGCTTTGAAGTAATTCAAGATTTAAAATTTCAAATGCCCCTAATTTGCATAACTTTAAACATCTGCATGTCTGTGTATAAAACGGCCAAACTCCTTATATGGAGGTACAATCATGCCAAGTTTGGAGTTTCTATGTATAATAGTGTCCCAAAAAAGTGTCGGACAAATTTGCTGGTAAAGAAGAAAGAAAGAAAGAAAGAAACTGAAAAAGAAGATTTTTTTTAATCTGTCTGTGTGCCTTCAAAGGTTGTAAATATTATTTGCTACAACTTTTGTCCTTTGGTACTTCCCATTCCATTAAGCTTATGGCTGCATGCAAATTTCAAAGTCCAAATGACCTTGACTTTTGACCTTTACAGGTCACATGTAAATTGCACAGTGTTACAATACCCACAATTTGAGCCGGACATGAACCAAGTCAGAGTAAAATTGACCAAGTTATGGCAAGATGAAACTTTCAAAGGGCCAAATGACCTTGACCTTTGCCTTCTTGAGGTTAAATGTTCTTATAAAAATGTCCAGTGTAGCAATACCTACAATTTGAGTCCAACATGATTAGAACTGGATGGAGATTGGTCGTTATGATTGGATGAAACTTTCAAAGGTCCAAATGACCTTGACCTTTGAACTTTCGAGGTCACATGTAAATTTTAAAAATGTGCAGGGTTACAATAGCTACAATTTGAGCCCAACATGATCAAAATTGGATAAAAATTGAACAAGTTATGGCAAGAAGAAAGCCAGCACCGAAAGTGGCCTGTGACCTTGAAATGACCTTTGACCTTGAGATGACCTCTACCTGAAGTGAACCTTGACCTCAAAAATGACATTTGGCTTAAAGTTGACCTTTGACCTTGACATGACCTTTGACCTTGACATGACCTTGACATTTGAGATGACCTTTACCTTGCTATGATCGAACTCCTATACACTCGGAACCACATCTACTATAGTATATAAGATATTGAAGATTTAAAACTTTAATTGGCCCTCATTTGCATGATTTTGAAAAGCATGACCTCTCATTATAAAAAGGCCAGACTTTATCCATAGAACTATAATTGTGCCAAGTTTGGAGTTTTGACATATAATACTTTTCAAATGAAATGTCGGACAAATTTTCCGGTAAAGAAAGAAAGAAAGAAGAAAGAAAGAAATAAAGAATTCCTAGAAAAACAGAAAAGTGTGTGCTGACACACACACTTTAATAACATATTCTGATGAGGTTGTCTACTTGTCTTTATTTTTGACACAATGACAACACACCCGGCAAATAAATACAATCAACTTCTTTAAAACGCGATGACCAATGTTGTTTTATCCTACTCGATCCTCCAATATTGCCCGCGATGAACCGGGTTACATTAAATCCTTGCAACAGGAGTCTTACGAAATCCTCATGCTGTTGAGTCCATATTATGTGCTATGTCGATAATTTGTTATATGTGATCATTGCATTATCTTAATAACTGTCGAAGAATATTCTTTATTATTGCATTTCTTTCGACCATTCACATAGTCTAGTGGCGCTACGCAGGAGTGTAACAAGCAGAATGCGGTTCCCCGTCACCACGGTTCAAATGGATTTTTCACTTTTTTAACATAACATACGAACAAATGCATTCATGCTCTGCTATAATACAATCTTATCTTTCGTGTGTGTAAAACTTATTAGCAGATATTACGTGAAAAGGAACATTTTTGGCACTTTGATTGCCGATACGTACAATGTTATCACAGTGTTTGCAAATCCGCCGAGAACAATGTTCACCCGCAGGCGAGTACCCGGATGAAAGCGATGACTCGCGCCGTGTAGTGGAGGTTTCCGGAAACTTAAAAAACTGCCCTTCCCTATTGCTTCAAAATTGCATAGGAACACTTCTGAGGACTCATAGACCTTAACATCTTCAACAGATGGTGCTGTATTTTTTTTTATTTTTTTTTTTATTGTATTTTCGCTATTTTTCACTTCTTTTCTAAAACCGCTACTCAAACTGTTCTGAAATTTGGTGGAAATATAGCTTTTGGAAGTGTCCAACAAAGTTGTTCACTCGGTGGTGACACTCCAGGTCTCATGTTTTCAATGTATTTTTCATTTCAGGCACTTCTTGTTTAATGCATACATTCCTAATAGGAATGCAGAATCAGAGGTTGTGATAATGTCATTATGACCTCTACAAACTATTAACAACCTCCCAAGTAACAATTAATCACCAGCAGACAGCACTGTCTCAACATAATTATACTGGATAGGTCTAGTCAGAGATTCATCACAACAGAAATGTGATTAAAACCTTGAACTCAGGGTGCCGAGACAAAGCCATCGCTGGTGGCGTTAATCCCTTAAGCTATACGTCTATGGGCACAGCCTGTATCCCAAATCTGGCTTGGAACTTTTCAATTGCAATTACAGTAAAAATTCATTATAACCAGACTCAGTTACCTGACATACAGGTATTCACTTGGTGACACACCTTTTAAGGGACAAAAAGTAAAATTTCTGTGTTATATGATTCATTTGACTGACATATTCAGTTTTTCGGACACCTTTTCAGGGAACAGATGGTGTCATTACAGTGAGTTTCCACTGTACAGAGAGAGAGAGAGAGAGAGAGAAGAGAGAGAGAGAGAGGAGAGAGAGAGAGAGATGAGAGAGAGAGAGGAGATGAGAGAGAGAGAGAGAGAGAGAGAGAGAGAGAGAGAGAGAGATGAGAGAGAGAGAGAGAGAGAGAGAGAGAGAGAGAGAGAGAGAGAGAGAGAGAGAGAGAGAGAGAGAGAGAGAGAGATGTACCTGTGAAACCTATGTTTATGGTATCTGTAAGTCTTTGGAGGACACCATAAATGTGTTCTGGATGCTGTCCGAGTAATGTTGTTGTTGGGGGGGGGAAGAGGGAACCTTCTACTGCTATATTATCTCTTTTAGGTGTCCCTGTCCCTTTAAGCACCCTCTTCCATTCTTGTGGTTCAGACAGTGTTTCAAGGGTGCAAATATTCCAAAGCTCCACCATTAAATACAAGTAAAAGTGTTTATTATAAATATATAGTATTCCAACATATGTCTGAATTTGAGGACATATGTCTGAATTTGAGGCTCATATTCTGAATGTAGGAAATATATAGTATTGTGTACTTATTGCACACAGGTGAAAATGACTTATCACACAGAGAGAGACTCAACAATGGAAACATTTTTCTACTACACTGACCAAATTACATTTGCTGAAATGTGATGCTCAATGAAATTTGAATGGCAAACTAAGGTGAGGCTACTACTTGCCACTACAACCTCCCAGTCAACAGCTTCCTGTCTTCTCTCTTCTTTTTGTCAAATATCTCATACTTACTTGAAACTTGGAGACTCTCACAATTCTTTGGTGTATTTTTGTACGCTTCACCACAGATGAGATTTAGCCTTTGCTGGACAATTTTCTCCACAAAAATCAATTTAAGTAATTTTTTTTTTTTTGGTTAAGCACACAATCTACCCACAGCAACAAAAAGCCTTTATATGTAATGTCAACTGATAGTGACAGACATGCTATTTTTAATGCAGGTCCCATTACAAGATGTCCTGTTGCTTATTACCTGCCCATTGCTATAATTCTTTGTTCTAGTATTCAAGATATTAGCTTTGCTTCTATTGTAGGACTGCCTTCCCTAAGAAAAAAAATTCACAATGATATTTGAAAGCATGCTAATATTGGAAAGAATCAAGAATCATTAGCAACCAGTATGACAGAATGACTAAGGTATGCATGTTACGACAGCTGATTAACGTAAAGGTAATTTGATTAATTTTGTCATTGTTCTGACATCCTCTGGTTGCTAAGGAACATCATCCTACAGAATACAGATCCATTCAGAATTCACCAGCTCATATGTGTAGGCACCAACACTCATACAATGACGGAAATGTTAAATGAAAAGAAGTTTCAAAAGAAAAAAAGTCATTATGTGCAGATGATAGAAATTAAACCAGAATAAAAAAATCTAGTATAGAGATCCTGACCAGCATGTACAAACAGCAACGACTCTGGTTCTTGTTCAAGATGCCAGTACTTTAATCCTATCTGACCGGTTTCAGCTCAAACTTCTGCCTTTTTCAAGGATATTACATTGAATAAAGTTCTTGCTTCAATATGGCTTGTGTGATGGTATGACTTCTAGGAAGTGGTTCTGGACAAAAAGACACATATACAGTATTTCTAAACTATGTACATGACAGTGAATCAATTTTAATTTTACCTTTTAAGATTATTATCCTTGAAGATTTGAAAGGGAAATATATGAATCGCTAAGAATTATGACAAATAAAAGGATCTATACAGGACTTTTTATCACTACCAGCAGTATGACAAAGAACTTCTCATCAATTAGATGAACACAGACATGAGGAAATGATGGTCCAACCAGTAAAGAAGATTTGCTTCAAAGCAAATCTGACTGTGTGCCTTCAAAAGTTGTAAATATTAAATGCTACAACTTTTATCATTTGGTACTTCACATTACATTATAGCTTATGGCTGGATGCAAATTTCAAAGTCCAAATGACCTTGACCTTTGACCTTTACAGGTCAAATGTAAATTGACCAAGTTATGGCACCATGAAACTTTCAAAGGCCCAAATGACCTTGACCTTTGCCCTTTTGAGGTTACGTGTTCTTATAAAAATGTGCAGTGTTGCAATACCTACAATTAGAGTCCAACATGATTAGAATTGGATGGAAATTGGCCAAGTTATGACTGGGTGAAACTTTCAAAGGTCCAAATGACCTTGACCTTTGACCTTTACAGGTCAAATGTAAATTGACCAAGTTATGGCACCATGAAACTTTCAAAGGCCCAAATGACCTTGACCTTTGCCCTTTTGAGGTTACGTGTTCTTATAAAAATGTGCAGTGTTGCAATACCTACAATTAGAGTCCAACATGATTAGAATTGGATGGAAATTGGCCAAGTTATGACTGGGTGAAACTTTCAAAGGTCCAAATGACCTTGACCTTTGACCTTTTGAGGTCACATGTAAGTTTAAAAAATGTGCAGTTTACATAGCTACAGTTTGAGCCCAACATGATCAAAATTGGATAAAAATTGACCATGTTATGACTAGAAGAAAGCCACCATCAAAAGTGGCCTTTGACCTTGAGATGACCTCTACCTGAAGTGAACCTTGACCTCAAAAATGACATTTTGGCTTAACATTGACCATTGACCTTGACATGACCTTGACATTTGACATGACCTTCGCCTTGCTATGATCAAACTCCTATACACTCGGAACCACATCTACCATAGTATATAATATATTGATGATTTAAAACTTTAATTAGCCCTCACTTGCATGATCTTGAAAAGCATGATCTCTCATTATAAAAACACAAGACTTTATCTATAGAAGTATAATCGTGCCAAATTTGGAGTTTCTATGTGTAATACTTTTCAAATGTAACGTCAGACAAATTTGCCTGAAAAGGAAGGAAGGAAGGAAGGAAGGAAGGAAGGAAGGAGGGAGGGAGGGAGGGAGGGAGGGAGGGAGGGAGGGAGGAAGGAAGGAAGGAAGGAAGGAAGGGAGAGAGAGAGAGAGAGAGAGAGAGAGAGAGAGAGAGAGAGAGAGAGAGAGAGAGAGAGAGAGAAAGAAAGAAAGAAAGAAAGAAAGAAAGAAAGAAAGAAAGAAAGAAAGAAAGAAAGAAAGAAAGAAAGAAAGAAAGAAAGAAAGAAAGAAAGTATTCCTAGAAAAACAATATGTCTGTGTTGGCACACAGACATAATAAATCATTTTATCAGCGAACAAAAATTAATATAATTTTGAACATTGTGGTCTATAATTCATCATCATTAATGAGAAGCAAGTTCGTAAAATTCCCAAAACGGAAGTTTTCATGATGATGACCAAACATGGAAATGGATGAGTAGCCACTTTAAGGGCCTCATTACATATTCTGATGTCACATGTAACCATTACATCACATACATGTAATTTTAACTCTCGCCAACTCCAACGAAATATTATGTTGACTAAAAAATACCAAGGGACCTCTTTTTTAATATCCCACGTAGGGGCACCTCTTTTTTTTAAAAGACCTACCTCATTTTGTTCATACTCTTTACATACCTAGCACATCATGGGTATCCACATCTGGAAGGAACATCTGAATGACGGGACCTCAATTTAGATATACTGAGGTGGAAGCAACCGGAGATTCATTCAAAACAGGTTGTGGACCATTGGTCCAACCGCTCAGATTTTATTACATATATTTTGCAAAAGGCTTTGGACCACAGGTCCAGCTGACATACTTCAATCAGAAAAATGACACAAGCCATATTGAAACAAGAACTTTATTCAATGTAATATCCTTGAAAAAGTTAGAGTCGGACAGGAATAAAATACTACATGTAGCATCTTTTAACAAGAACCAGAGTTGTTGCTGTTTGTACATGTTGGACAGGATCTCTACACAAGATTTACAGGGACCTCGTCCTCTGCAATCCCAAGCATCATTTTGATTCATATACAACCCCAGTCGTTGTTGACATGAGGGACTTTTGTATGAGTCTTTAAGAATAAAAAATCAAATTTATATCACCTTTTCTTTTCTTTTCTTTTCTTTTTTTTTAATCAGGTTGCAACTGTTAAAACAAAATGAAGGCTTTGTTTGCTCACACATACAGAAAACACTTGAAATATGCAACGTGGCAACTTCGAACAATTAATAACATGGCAAGACCACATTTCTCATTAATTATACACAGGATACAACAAGACCATTTAACTTGCTGTCATGCTTTTTTAGTTTGTTCAGGAAATCATCAATCAACTTGCAAAAACTCATTCCAAGATCTTAAAAAAGGTGAGAAAAGATGTCAGTGTTCACACGATTTTCACATCGTGACCAATTAATTACATAATACTCCAGGAGATGCCACCAATATTGCACTTGACTTACGATTTCTATACACTTGCCTCGTCATCCTGACAGTTATATGGGTCTAACTTGAAAACTGTGCCTCGTACAATGTTTAAAATTAAAAAGTTTATGCAAAGATGGACTTAAGACAGACAGATGTCTCAACTGAAACCTTAAAGTCTCCTATATTTTGTCTTGTGCATCAAATGGTGTGTTGTGTGTATTTGTACTAAGGCAATGACCTAAGCCCTCTCTTCCACCTGATAGTGATGAATATGAAACACTGGCTGGAAATCTTATCAAATGTAAAGGTTTCCCGACTTAAAATGGATCAGGAAAATCTCTAGGTGGGTTAAGCATATTTTATCTGCATAACTATCCCTCTTACCACCAGATACACTAAAAGCTCAATCTATCCTCTTCACATCCATTTTGATGTAATATGATTAACTCTTTCAATGCCAATCATGTCTTAAGCCAATCTACTAAAGTGAAACCAGTCTGAACTATCATTCGGATCTCAGATTCGTAATCCTTCAAAAAAGAGACCTTTCATTCAAGTACCAGCATGCCTCTAGTTCCAGAGAGAATATCCCAGGTCAACAGCTTTTCTCAGCATGCATTGGGCACAGTGCACCCAATGCACAACGAGAAAAACTCATAACTCAATCCAAAATTTGCCACTTACCGAGTTAATGTCCTTGAGTTGGTTTTGCTCTTTGTTAGTATTCTGTTGTACCTCTATTCTGGAAACACTTCAACAGAGTGTTTTCAAGTTCGTGTTGCTCATAATCTCTACACTGTAAGCTTGTTACTTAAAATACAGACTTGACTGACCAAACCTTCTGTGGGTGGTGCATTTCTATTAATTCTTAAACCCTTACCCACGAAAACTCGATATGCTTCAAAAGACATGAGCAATCTCATAAGCTTTGTGACTTTTGGTCAGTAAAGCTAACTAGAAGCCGATCAGTGACCGCAAAACCCCAAGGCCAGGACGGAGGGACAGACAAACGGACGGATGCTTATGTGATGACAATACCCCTCCAGTAGGTCATGCTACTTCTGTTTGACCTAATGACAAAGCTTTGGTGCAAATACAATGAGCAGAGATATCATGGCAAGTCCATTTTTCTTCAATGCAGCACTGTGACCTAAAAATGAGACCTAGTGATGTACATGTATTTTTTAATAGGCACCCGAAACACCTCAATAACCCCGTGATAAAAATTTGCTCTCTGTAAAATGAGTATTTTTGGAGATATGGCGTTAACAAGGCATGGACGGACAGACGTGTAGGTGACGACAATACCTCTCCAGTCTTATGGGCCGAGGGGTAAAAACTGGTTGGAATACTTTCTTCCACTTTTGTAGAGTTTTTCACTACTGCCTTCCCCAATATTTTCATTATTTCACCTTCTCCTTCACACAGAAATTTATGAAGTTTGTTCAATATCAATGAAGACATTCCCTCAACCGATGAAAGTTGCACCCTTACAAAAAAAAACCCCTCAATTTACATTCTGAACACCTCTCATTTTGATATGTACAAAACACCATATGTACTGAAAAATGAGGCACTGTAGGATCCTACTGTAAATTCTTATAGCTATCCCTCAGTCTGTAATGGAAAGTGTAAGATGTCTAGACAAGAGGCAAATGACACAGTGGATCATTGGCTGTTGTGGTGCGATGCACATAGAGACATAAGGGAAGATTTTTTTTCAGAAAGTAGCACAGGGAAGATTACAATTAGAAGGGTTTAGAAGAGGTTTGGTGTTTAGAGGAAGAGGAACGTGTAGCATGGGTTTTAGGTTTGAAAGGTGGATTTCTGGGAGGCAGGAAAGGTAATAAAAGTATACAGGATTACCTGGTAGGATGCTGGGAGAAAAGGAATGAACTAATAGAGTTAGAAGGCAACAGGTTAAATTAGAATTCCAGAGTACAGCGAGGGAAGGGAATGGTGGAAGCCCTTATAAGGGCTCCCATAGGGGGCTCTCATGGGAAATGCCTGAGCCTTAGAGCTGGGGATAGGGCGTATGAGGGAAGGTTGCGTGTAGGGGGTATACCCAGGCCCAGGGGCCCGCCACAGCTGTGAGAGAGTGGGTGGTAGACCCTTTGCCTCGTCTCTGGTCCTGGAAAACATGGCAGCACAAGCTCGTAAGGATTACCATGGTTTTCCCTGCCTCATCTACTTCTTTCTTTTTTTTCCTCTAGGCGACCCGTGTCACACAGTGACACAGGAACAGGACCATGGCAGACAAGCGGAGAGCCACAGTGTTGTTGTTGTTGTTGTGGTTGTTGTTGTTATTATTATTATTATTATTATTATTATTATTATGTACACCCTGTTCTGATCAACAGATCAGCAGTACTCGGGGGGGGGGGGGGGGGTTGGTGATGTCTAGCTGAGAAGAATGCACCCAGTCAGATTAAAAGCTTAGACGGCTATAGGCACACCTCCCACTTTCAGTGTACTAAAACCACTGGCAGTGTTGAAAAATTACAGTACAATAAAGGAAAAGCAGATGCTGGGCTCCACAGGACAATAGAGTACTGGAAGTGATGATACTGCAAGCTTACCTGCCACATGAAGTTGAGCAGTGCTTCCCTGTTTTCTCTCCACAGACTAGGCAGCTTTGATGCTGGTGGGAACTTGATACAGCCCAGCTCCAGGGTGATCTCAAAGCAGTTGCTGCTCAGGTAGTTGAAGTCTTGCATGCCTGCACAACAAAAATACAAATTGGTGCACCTTCTGCTGTCAGTCTGTTGCAAAAACACAACGTGACTTTTTCTAACCCTTATTCCGCTGGAAAGACAAAGTAAATTCAACCTTTCTTTCCATGATGTCGGCTAATTGTACATAAACTTTAAATACATGAATACACCACAGCTTAAAGATCAACTGCCAAGATTCCATAAAGTGAAAGTACTTATAGAAAACAGCTTATTGAAGCCAATCGTACACTTTGGCAGATAATTATTTGCCTTATTTTTTGTTACAATATAGTACAAAACTCAAACAAATAAAATCTGAAATCGCTAATTTTAGTGGTATGATTGTGTCTTGATAGCCTCGAAAGTCTTCACTAAAAACTGTTAGGTTTACTTAACTCTTTCAGCGTGAACTGTGACTAAAATCAAACTGCTTCAAATGAACTGCTCAGATTTCTAATAAGGATCCTAGATGATGTTCCTTGTAAAAAAGACCTTTCATTCAAGTACATGTACCAGCATGGCGGCAGTTACACAGAATACAACAGTCCAGCTCAACAGCTTTCCTCAGTGGACTTTGGGTGCATTGTGCCCAAAGGTCACCAGGGAAAGCTGTTGACACAGTCCAAAATGTGGAACAGAAACAGTTAAATATACAACATATTGTTCAGTTATTTTACAATGTCTGCAAATGGGGTGTTTTATGATTTTATCACCCCCTTTTATCTCCCCTCCGTGTTGGAACCGTGTCATATCATTTGACTGCATTTTGAGTTTGAGCTTATAACTTGGAAAACACAGTCACAGAGGGAACTTACTATTGCTATAGGAAGTCATTTGTGTAACAGATATAAAATGGTACAATTATGCATAGTACCCCCTTTTTGTGGCAAATATGATCAATTTCTGATCATTTGTGATGGAATATGCAGAAGAAGTATGTAGTATCTTGCCTACTGATCTTCACATTTGGGTTTTTCATTTGTTTTTACATGCATGTTGTGCACCCACTACCCAGAAAACATCCATCAGGCCAGGTGCAAAAAATTTATCTCCAGGCAGGTGGTTATTTATCAGATATTCTTAAAACTGAGTAGATGATGATGTTGCAGAGACAGGGACAAGAGTTGACCATACCAGAATAGAGAAGATCGATTCAAGAGTGATGACCATGTACATTCACATCACGATGTCCTGCCTTCATAACAAAGCAACAAACACCACTGCTTCCCCATTAAACACTTCTTAATTGCTTTAGCTTTTTATGGACTATGAGTTACATAGGTGTACAGTAGTGCATTGACTTAGTACAAATTTTTGCACCCCGGTACCCAATTATATATTTATAAACTGTCAACTGACCTGGCTTGGCCTCTTTTGCAGGGAAATTGTTTGAAAAGCTACCACAAAATTGTGTGAAAAACTATACCAGTAGCAGTCTAAGCTCTGTAAAACACTGAAAAAGAGGAATGCTGTTTGAAGTCTGAAATTTTAAGGGTACCTAATTCTGGGGAGTTTTCAGGTGGGTACCCGGGTACTGGGTCAATGCTCTAGTGTAAAGTCATCCAGAGTTCCTCTTTCATAATTTCTATGTAAAATACAACAAAATGAATGTTAGAATTACTGATTCACAGCTACCGCAGTTTGGAAAAAGCAAATCGGTTGAAACTTTCACCTTGAAGTTTTCTCCACTGACCACCTGTCTTGATAGACCTGAATCAATGTAATGCTGAAGGATTGCCTGTAGTTGTACCTGCAGTTTAAGGCAGTCCCTTCTGTCAGCCCAAGGGGTCTCATATTGGAGGTGGTCTTTCAATTACAGGTACATTTAACACATCTTAGGGTCCATGTGAGGTCTTAAAACATGTGGTCTGTCAGGTGATATGGTATTTTAGCAGGTACACTAGTACAGGATCACTTTCATATCTGCACTTGAAATTTTTTTATGCAGTCTTTCTGGAAAGGTTACATTGTAAAATGTACAGTGCAAGATCAAAGAACTAAGTGTCAGATCACCCAATTTAATTGGAGGGTTGACACACTATAGACATTCAGGCTTAATCATAAATATATGCGTAAAACAGATATCATTCAAACTTGCAAAAGTGATCATCCAGAATCTCTTCAGAGACACAAGAACATCCAGCATGACTTGCTATCAACACTGTCTGTAAGGATCACCAATTTGTGACTGGCTCTTGTAACAGAGGTATGATAAATGATACAGAAATTATACAATCTATCCTCAAAAAGGCCACAACCATTAACTCCAGAAATAAACACTGCCGAGTCACAAAACTATTTGTAAATTAATAATGTAGAATTCGCAAGTTGATGAAATGCTTGTGTAACCACCAATATTGGGAATATTACTACTTCTGCACTCTTGCTGTTGCACTGCTATCTCTAACAAGTTGCAGATCTACTTCTGATTTCAATCTACAAGGCTCTTTCATCTTAATGAAAAAGTAAACCTGAACACCATAATTAAAAAAAAAAGAAAAAAACACAAAACAAAAACACAAACACACACAAACATGTATATGGCATCCAGTTTTAAGTACAAAGTATCTTAAAATGATCAATGCCCAGCATCATTGTTTATGCACCTCTAACATTTCCACTCTGTAACGTAATCCTTTGACTGACATTCTCCAACCAACCTGGATCTCCAAAGATTCAATTAAGTCATTCCTTTGGGTTGTCATTCTATACTTTGTGACCAGGTTTACACCTCAATCTTGAACAGACTCAATTGTATCCGGTTTCATGGATCCAAAGACATCTCCTAAACTCAGGCAAAAATACTTCAACTTCAACTTTCTAACTGGTAGCAAAGATTCAGTCTGAAATAGATTCTCAAGCTTCAAAAGGTTGTTTGAAACTATAATCCCCAGTTTGAAGCAATACACTAACATAATCATGTTTAGTTTAGTAGTCTTGTGGCAGCCCAAGAGAGTTGGCCATCAGATCTTTCATTTGTGTAAACTTAATACACAGACAGAACTCAAAAAATAAAAACAAACAAACAAACAAAAAAGTCAGGAAATGATCAACAACATCTTTACCAGATACCAAAGAAAATAGTGACATTGTTGTGGGGAATCCTGGTATACATAAAAGACTGGAATCATGAGCCAGGCATCCTCTGTATGTAGCATTTGTAGCCAAATGTTAAAAATCTCTAGTTGTGGCTGATTTTTGTTCATGCCTGGCTGTGAGTTTTTAAACATAAGATGTATCAGACAAATTAGCCTACATAAATATTTACAAGTTTGGTTACAAAACTAGAATTTCCAGAGGAAGCCCTGATTAAAAGTCAACCATAATAAGCTCTACTCTGCCTTTTTTTTTCTTTCCATGGCATTCCCTTCACGGCAACTTGAAAGTTTTAGATGAAATACAGGTAGCATTTTTAGCCAGATGTTAAAAATCTCTGGTTGCAGCTTCATTTTTTCATGTTTGGCTGTAAGTTTTTAAACATAAGATGGATCAGACAAGTTAGTTGTATCACAGATCTTACACAAATACTCAAAATTTTGGCTACAAAATTTAAATTTCCAGAGGAAGTCCTGATTAAAAGTCAACCACAATTGGCTCTGTTCTGTTTTTTCTTTTTCTTCTTTCTCTCTCATTTTTTTCTTTTGTTTTTTCTTTCCATGACATTCCCTTCTGGCCAGCTTGAAGTTATAGAGGAAATACAGCCCGCAATTTTCGATGCTCAATGTTGATATGTAGCAGATTGAACTGGGTTATAGCATCTACATATGCTTGTGCATGCCCATTCACCAAACTACTGCATCTGTTTAGTTATCAAGTCTCTGCAGCATTAAAAAAATGTATAGCTTATCCACTGTATTTCGTGTTGACCTATATAAAAAAGAACGTGTTTATTTTTGTGACAATTAAACTCTCAGTTGAAGATAAGTGGAAAGCTATCAGACAAACAGAGATTGCTGCTAGTACACATAATCTTTGGGACTGTAATTTAAGACAGCAAGAGGCCCATGGGCCAAATGCTCTGCTGACATACAATCTGATGCTATTACCGAAAATTAATTTCCATTTTCTGTGGTCTCAAACACATATATAACATAATTACAAAATTCAGTCATTAGCCTAATGCATATTTGATGCAAGTTTTGCAGTTCCATCTAAATTTTTTATGTCACAGGCATCATAATAAAATCAAATTATGATATGCATTCCCTCCATGACCCTGAGAAAGTAGGTCAAGGTCACCTTTATTATATATCAAACTTTTACATATATATATATGAGACACACATTTGTGGTACATTTGGTACCATTAGGTTTCTTATTTCTCAACATGTCAAATTTAGTGTTCTTAACTATGTCCTTAATGACCTCAAAAATAGGTCAAGGTCACCCAACATTTCACAATTTAATCAACGGCTTAATGCATACTTGGTGCAAATTTAGAAGTTCCATCTCAATTCATAATCAAAATATAATGCATTTGATTTATTTTTAATACCTATGATGCTTGGTCCACTAAGTACATATGAACCAATATGAAACTTGCACATAAACACACATCCATCTCAATTTTTTATGTCATGGGCATCACAACAAAATCATGATCTGATACACATTCCCCCCATGACCTTAAGAAAGTATGTCCAGGTCACTCACATTATGCAATATCAAACTTCCATATATGAAACAAATGACTTCACACATGCTATAGGTGGAACTACCAATATTGAAGTTGACCTAGATTTTCATGCACTTGACAAGTCCTGAAAGTTATATAGGGCCAACTCGAAAAGTGTGTACTTTATCATGTCCACACGCAAAAGTTTACAGAGGGACTAACACACATCTCTCATAAACTGAATGTTCCCATGCACAAATCTATACTGTACCAAATTCATGGTAAATGGACAAACATACAGGCATGAGGGCTTGTAATGGGTCTGCAACCTATGGTCAGCAGACCTAAAAAGTGTGGGTACACAGGACAACTAATGCAAAAGATGCCGTTCATATACACGGACATGTACCCTCACAATCAAATGTACAAAGCCTAATACACTGCAACTTCTTTCAACCTTATAGCACAGTGACCTTAAAAATGCATACTAAGGTCATTTATGGTATGCATTTCTTTTTTAATTCCAAACATGATATAAATTTCCCACAAATAAATCTGGTACGGTAAGCCAGTAAACTTAGCATGATTAGCTTTATTATTTTATCGACATAATGAAATATTTACCAACATGATTTGGAACATTTTCCATGAACCTAATGGCAAGGCCACTGGTATTCAACTTAACATTCTGCAATCCTACCTGCTTTCTTAGAGATCCCTGCACACATAAGAATGCTACAATGTTTCCAAAATTTCAGACTTGTATATCACAACATACTATAGGTGGCCCCACCATTATCAAACTTTACCTACATTTTCGTGCGTGCTAAGTCCTTAAAGTTACATTTGTTTACATTTAAACTATGGACTGAATCATATTTTACAAGCAAAGTTTACAGATTAGTATGTATGAATATCAGGTAATATTTGATGCTGGAGGCACCTAGCTTGAAATCTGTGGACTATTTTACCGGGAAACTTTACAGATGGAAAGATTGTCCAGCTGACAGACATAAGCAACTGTACAAGCTGGTCAACCTTGGTCAACAAAGGTAACAACCAAAATGCAAGTTTCCACCTTTCATTTGTATGAGTACGTGCTGTTTTTGTTGTCCATGTTATCTTGACCATAAAACCTCCAACTACAGGCAAGTTGCATGTTAGTGAAACAACAAAAAGAATTAAAATGGAACACGACTTCTAATATTCCAGCCTGCATGACAATGGCAGGAAGCGATGTACACAAATGTGAGATGAACATGACTGGAGCAGTAATATTCTTGGTTTTAATCCAATACTTTCATCTGCTCACAACATCTGGTTACCACAATGTATTTATAGCCTCCTTCATTAGGCATGTCACGACTGAGACCTGGCATTTCCAACACTTTTTTTTTTTAACTAATCTGTTCTGGACATGAATTTTGATATTACTTGGCCATTGTGGCTGCACTGTAAGATCTTCTGAGACCCAGTTCTATCACTTGTAGTACTGAGAAATATGGAAGTTATATGCATCTAGTGGTTAGAAATTGTCACATGATATTTACATAGATCAAAAAATAAATATAGTGTTCGGAGAACGGATTACCCTCAACGCCCACAATACTTTTTTCCTCAATTCTGCATTTTTTTTTTGAGATTTTGCAGTAGAATATTTTACATACAATTTCCATATTGTTGTCTATGAAATGAAAGAGCTATTTTGGATGTGTTCTTGGGGCAAGTTCTGGTGACAGAGACCACTGTACTGTTCATCACTCAGACGGCCAACAAATAAATACATCAAAAATTTCATAACAAATCAAAAAATAATAAGAGGAAACTGGCTTTCGATAAGAATGTTGTCCACTATAATGTGCATCTCTGACAAAAAATTGGTGAAGCTGCGTTGAATCCTTGTTGAGATATTATGGTAACGCCCTCTACTTGTGCACCAGTCAGACGACCTTGACGATAAATATTTTAAAGTTTCATAAAAAGTTTATACATACATGTATAAACAGGAAGCTGGTTTTATATAGGAACCTGGTCCATCATAAGGTCCTTTTGTGACAAAAATTTGGCACAGATGCAGTCAATATTTTTTAGATAACAAGGAAACATTGTCAGGGTTGATGCCACTCAGATGGCTTTCAAATACAGTAAAAGTTTCATAAAAGGGTAAAAAATAATCAGAAGAAGCTGGTCCATCATAAGATGCATCTCTGACTAAAAAATTGGTAAAGCTGCAGTCCCTACTTTTTAAGATATCCCAGTAATGCCCTCAGGATTGACGCCACTTAGACGGCCTTCAAATAAATACATTAAAAGTTTCATAAAAAAAAGCTTGAAAACAATCAGAGGAAGATGGTTTTCGATAGAAACCTGGTCCATCAAATGGTCCTTCTGTGACAAAAATTTGGTACAGCTATGGTGAATATTTTTTGAGATATCGGGGTAACGTCTAAAAGGCAGACGGACATCTCTAGTATGATACACTTATGTAGAAAAACATGACCCATATTCATAAATATCAAACCCAACAATGACAGCAAAGAGATTCCAGACTTACAAAAGCATCAACATTCATCTTCCAATACCAATGTGAAGAAACAAATTTCACTGCTGACTTGAGACAGGCAGTCACCCACAAAAGGCAACTGGTGTTTTAAACCGGTCCTCTCAACCTTTGAAATATTCTTCATTGAATACAGACTATAGTGTTTCCAATATGTATAGGCCCAACCACTCAAAATCCAAATTTTATTTCTTCTGTAAAAAAAAAAAAAGAGAGAGAGAGAATTGGTAGGCGTATCACTATTTTGGTTCTTCTGAATAGTTCGTTAGCTGAGATTGGACGATGCAGGGGACAACAATTCCCTCCGGCACTTTATGTGCCGAGGGTAAAAGGCTAAACACAACAAACATTTCCCACAGACGATACCCATCAATGTATTTTTCAACTGCATTAAGAACTTCAAGGACTTTTCCTGCCAATCATTCAATATGATCATGTCTAGTATAATCTAAGAACCAGACTAAATGTGATACTACAAAGCAAAGCAACATTTATTTTCACATACAGTAAATGTCATCATCGTGTAGCCGATCTTGCCACTCTATTACAGCCAGCTTCATGTACATTGCATTCATCTTTTCTCAAACTTTTGTAATTCTGCAATCACCTTTTTATTGTCTTAGATACATTAATTTGACTACACAAAACCATACCTATTTTGGGCTTGACAATTGCCATTAGGGTTTTGTTGCTACTAATTGACGACAACAAATTTTGTCACTATGAAGGGCAAGTTAGGGGTTAAATCCTCATACAGCTATAGTTTTTACTTGTCATGGCTTCCAATGTCCTGGACCTGGACAATAGAGCAAGGACTATCTGTCCACACACATGAACAATAAAGGAATAGTCAAACTAAACAGTTTTCTCCGCAGCTTGATTTTATCTGCCTCTAAACGATTGAATTACTACATGTGTTTATTGCAACTTTTGCAGTCTGATGAAAAATAACAATTGCAAAATCTTCAATATCTGTAAATATAAATGTATGTACAGTAGAATCCCCAATTAAGACCACCTGCATAAAGATACCATTCAATATTTGACCAATTTACAGACCTGTTTTTGTTTATCCTTAATTACATTATATCCCCCATTGAGACATAGGGCTCCCTATTAAGACTTTTTTTTCAGTCCTTTAGGTGGTCTTAATAGGGATGTCCACTGTAGCTACTTCAGGTTTACCTGGTCAGGTCTGCTCCCTACGATTGTACTGTGGTCCCTCTCTTATAAGACCCTTCTCACCAAAGGCCATCCCCTAAAACCAGCAGCTAAGAGTCTCACATACACAATATTGTCTCTCTCTGAAAATGCTACTCTCAAATGTGGCCACATTTTTTGGTGCAGTATGGGTAGTCTTATCAGAAGTCAACCACTGTAGACCATACATTGATTCAACATGTGTGATCAATTACTTTTAACAAAATATGTCAGCATCTCAATAAGAATACTAATGCAATAGTTGTAGCATTATTACAGGCTTCTTTCCGTTTATCTGATAAATTGCTCAGAAATCTGGACCACTTTCAATCACTGTTTCCGACTTGGGCAAACAGCTCAATATTAAAATTGGGACACTTTCATCAATAGATGCATTCAACAATATGTCCATTTCACATAACAAACACAGTTTCATAACATCTAGAATAAAAATAACAAAAACATGACTGCACACTCCATCCAACAAAATACCTCTGTTCAAGACCTTGAATTTCAAACCTTGAATCTGATTACAAAATCCTGCATCACAAAGAAATGGGCTGTTTTTGCAATGTTCATGAGAACTGAGCTATTCATGAACCTCCAGAGCAGACCAAGCTGCGTACTGTTTCTACTACACTTGGTCTGCACCAGGTCTGCAAATTTTACTTTATACTCTGGTTACTACAAGTGCACTGTCACCCTTCATGTGGATTGCTGAACCAATCAGGAAGTCGATCATTATCACATTGTCACTGGCAGTATGTGGGCCATGTTGCACAGCAGCCAGTTACCATGGTAACCAAAGTAAATGACTTAGAACTGATTCACATTTTCAGCACTACAACTGTGATAACGTAGCCAAAGAGGAAACCAAGAGGAGTGGAGAAGACATGGGGATTGGTCTGCTCAGCAGGCAAGAAATTTGTGTGCGACTCGTAACACATACAAAATGACCTTCAGAACATGATCAAGGACATTCAAACACAATCCCAACCTTGGTCTTACCAAGACACATAATTATGCCACGTTTCATTAAGTTTCCTCCACTTCTTGAAGAGTTATGGTATGGAAATGGATTCATATAAACGTGGGCTTGTAGCCTTAAGAATTAGGTCATGGTCACCCAAAAACAATCTCAGCCCAAAACTTGCCAACATACAGTCCTACCAAGCTTCCTACAGTTCTTGGACAGGTATGGCAAGGAATTCATATATTTACTACATGTATTACTATATGTTACTGAGCTTCAAGAAAATCCACCTTTGTGGTGTGGGGAGAGAAGACAAGAGTCTAAATGGAAAGATGTTTGCACAAATAAATAACCTGTGCACCAATAAATGGCCTGACTGGTGATCCACTGCATCATGCAACATCTCACTAGTCAGATACAAGAGGACATGTTCAATGATCCTTTTTGACCAGTAATGCCCTCTAGTGACTCAACTCTTTTAGGTTTGTCCCATTAGCTTAATGTTCGTATCATGACTAATCATTAAATTATTTAAACATGGCACTCCACTGGGATGTATCAATTGACAATCTTACTTGGTGTTCCTATTTGAAAATATTCAGGTCTCTGCATGACTGACCTTTTACCCTGCAAGAAGGTATACCTTTTAGTCCTGTCTTTTGGGACCCTGTGCAATCACGTTCATCTCGCACACATACATTATACATGAACGAGGGAGAAAAACATTGCTGCATATCCCAGGAGAGACTAATCAGGTTTTCCTATGTACATGTGCATGATGTATGCAGGCCAGGCTTTTATGAGACAGAATGAGACAGTCCAGCAGGGGCTTGACAGCAACCAAAATGTCCAGAAACTTATTGAAAGTCTGTTGCTTTAGCCCCTCAGTGGGACATGTCTAAAGACTGTTATGACTGCTGCCAACTTCTTGTATCTGTACCCTTGTGTGAACACTGGATGCTGCCTTTACAACATCAACCTTGGGAAAATGGTGGGCAGAAAGTACAACTTTCACCACAGTCTGTGCGGCACTGTGTCTCTTGCATCTGGTTTCTGCGTGGTAGTAGAAGGTGGTGCTATGATACTGCTATACATACACATTAATTCCCACAAAAATCACTGTCACCAGGTAACAGCAATACTTTGCCACAGTGATACAGAAGTACTGATGGAAAACCAAGGCATCAGTAACATTTGTGAGAAGAAATAATACTTATTCCAAACACATGATGACTCCTTATCACGTCAAGCCCATGTGTGTTAGGAGGTATGACTTCAGACATTTTCAACAGTTAATTTGATCCAAGGTGCTAGTTTGACAAGAGCAGCACATTTTGCCGTACTTGGTACAGGGATCTACACATATCACATGTACAGGCAACTTTCTTGCCTCCATTGGATAGTGTTTCCAATGAGTCACGAAGTCTGCTATGGCAGTTTTGTAATGAATATCACAAAAAGAAAAAGAAAAATAATACAATGCGCAGTCCGATTTACTAGTTAACAATTTTTTGCACTGATATTGATAGACAGCAAAGACAACCATGTCACCTCATGAAGTTCATGAGCTGCTCTATCATCACCGTCAAGGATGCCTCTTGTGTTACTTTGGTGAAAATTCAGTTGAGAGCATATTCTGTTCCAGTGTGGTCCATGACATCATTACAATTACTTCACAAGGTCACCTTTTTAATTGCAGCTACAGTCTATTAAACAAACCTGCAAAATATGCCTGTAAAACTGCAGGGATAAAATCATTTTTTTTAATGTTCGTGACAGCTTTCAGACTCTTCTGTTTAAAAAAACAACTGGGTTAATTTTACATTTTGTCCATTGTATTGAATTTGTATCTTTATAGTACACCATGTACTCAATTCAAGCAAGACTGGACTAGAAGCAGGTATACCTGTGACTGGTGCCTGTCCCTGCTAATTTTGCACTATTCTTTGTATTTGTTTGCTTTCATGATCAATATGGACCAGCACACAATACATAATGCCATAGTTATCCATGTTTATAAAATAATTTCATTGGCCAGACTTATACTGTCTCTGCTTGCCTGATGTGGTGACCCAGAAACAAGTTGCATGTACATTGGTACTTATGACTGGTACTGCACCCGCTGGACCTTTACATGTACTTGATTATATGACAAATATATACCAGTTCTGTGTGTGTGTGTGTGTGTGTGTGTGTGTGTGTGTGTGTGTGTGTATAGCATTACTATTAACCCCATGTAAATTTGCAAAGCTTAATTACCAATTATGTTTCACAGAGATCACTGCAAACATTTTTTACCTCATACGACAAAACTATTTTGCTTTGAGACTGGTACATTGTAGGGGAAAGATAATACATCAAATTGTATTTTAGCCATTCAATAACAGTTCTCTGCAAAGAGCACTGACCCAAGAATGTTAACACTTTAAATTGAAGGGACTATCACGAAACCATGAGAGCAATGGGCCTGATGCTCTGCTGATATTAAATCTGATGATCATAACCAAAAAATACATTTCCTGAAATGCATCCCTGCATGACCTAGAGAAATTAGTTGTGGTCATCCATACGATGCAACATCAAACTTCCACACACACACACACAAATTTGTGGTACATTTGGTATCATTCCTCTTATTTTTTTCATAAACATATTGAATTTAATGTCCTTGAAAAATAGGTCAAGGTCGCACAACATATTAATTTTAAAACAAAATTTTTTTATTTTATTTTGTTTTTTTTTTAGCATAAGACTGAGCAAGTATGCTCACTTTCCCATGACATTCAAACTAAAAGGTTCCATGGTACAAAGTTGGTGGATCCAGAAATGTTCCTTCTGTAACCTGAATGATTCTGTCTTTCTCAGCTCAGGTGGTGTGGACATATGTGCTAGGATCTGTACCTTAACGTTAAGGGTCTGGTGATCCTGTTGAGAGAAATGTCTGCCAAGAGGTTGGTTCATATCCGCTTTGTTTATGTAATAAAAATGTTCACAGAGTCTGTTCATTAAAGGCCTATATGTTTGGCCCACACATTGCTTATGGCATATGCCATAAGTCAATAGATAGACTAAGTTGTTACGTCTGCAGTGGTTGTGCTTTTAATAACACCTGTGGTATCCATCTTCTCACAATATCTGCAGTTATTTTTGTTGCATGGGTTTTGTTCTGTGACCCCTGCTATGTGAGAGGGTTGTTGTGTGGGTGGGTATTTTAGTTGTGATTTGACTAGAAAATCTTTGAGGTTTTCAGCTCTTCTGAAACCCATTGTGATTTGTTTATTCCCTAGAGTTGGAGCATACTTTGAGGATTGGATTGTGCCCCAATTTTGGCAAATGATCTCTTTCAGAGGAGGTAAGGCTGGATTGTACCTCGCTATCATGAAAAGCTGGTCAAAAAAAAAAAAAAAAAAAAAAACACACAAAAAAAAAACATTTTTACTTTCCCATGCTTACTTTCCTGTGACATTGTTTGTTATCAACCAAGGACAGAATAAGAAGACTTCTGTCCCAATGGATTGGGGGAATAATCAGGGAATTAATTAAATTTTATACCCAGGTCGGTACTCATTAATGATTAATGGAAAAGACTTGTTATAATCATGAATTTACATGATTTTCATGAACTCACCATGATTTCCATGGAAAATCTTTCAATGAAAAATCCTTCTCATAGGGATACCTTTCTAGGAAAACCCCAATCTTCCCTAGAAATAATCTGTCTATGTTTGGAATGACGTTGGATCCCCACGTCAACCAGACCCACAATTCAACCGGCCAGTTCTGGCAGTTGAGTTTTTTGACGTGAAAACATAGTATTATGCCAGGTCTCTTACGTAACGTACGTTACTAAGGCCGGTGCCACCGTAGGGTATAAAAAGAGCGTGCCCAATCCCTTACAAATTCAGCTACTGATGAGACCCATTTATGTCGAAACCGGTCGAGCGATTTTTGCTCGGTGTGACAAACAGGCATCCTTGTTTGCCATTCACACTTGCCCAGTCTGACTATATAAAAAAAAATATGACAATATTTTATGTTCAATGTGACAAACAGCACCATGGAGACCTATAGCTAATGAATAAATAAATAACACCAAGACAGAAAATGTGTAAAAATAGAATAAATAGGAAGTGGCTTCCCCCGACATGTTTCGGGCCCTGACAATTTGATAAGACAAACAGTAATCAGCCTGTTTGTTGTGTTTTCATGCAGAACACTGTGGTTTTTTCATTGCTGTGCACATCAAATCTACTATGACAAAATAGTCTTCAGAGAATGGATTACCCTCTGCGCCACAATCTCTTTTTCCTCAATTCTGTAATTTTTTTTTTCAGACTTCACAGGGGCCATAATATGGTGTAATTGCACCAAAAATTTGATGAATCTTTGATGAATCCTCAAGATATTATGGTAACAAGATTGTCCACTTGTGTGCCGCTCAGACAGCTTTCAAATAAATACTTCACAAAAGTTTCATAAGTTCAAAAATAATAAAACGAAGCTTGTTCTCAATAAAAATGTGGTCCATTATAATGTGCATTTCTGATAAAAATTTGGTTAAGCTGCAATGCATCCTTGTTGAGGTATGATAACGTCGTCCCCTTGTGTGCCACTCATAAAAAGTTTAAAAATAATCTGAGGAAGCTAGTTTTCATGAGGAACCTGGTCCATTATAAGGTGCATCTCTGATGAAATTTTGGTAAAACTACAGTGAATATTTTTTGAGATATCAGAGTAAGGTCATCAGGGTTGATGCCACTCAGACGACCTTGAAATAAATACATTACAAGTTTCATAAAAAAATTAAAAATAATAAGAAGCTGGTTTTCAACAGGAATCTCGTCAATTATATGGTGCATCTCTGACAAAAATTTGGTAAAGCTACGGTGAATATTTTTTGAGGTATTGCAGTAACGTCAACAAAATGGATGGACGGATGAGACAGGGGATGACAATACCCTCTGGCACTTTATGTGCCGAGGCTAATAAAATCATACAAGTTTTTAACTCAGAAATGCACAAATGATCACTTTTGCAATCAAGAGCTATGAAATACAGCAGTTGTATCAAGTTATAGCAGCCTTTAATTTGCATAACCAAATTAATCAACTTCCTAGTGATTTTCCACACATTGTTACCAGAAACCACCTGCTTTTGGAAACCACTTTTGAACGTCATATAGTCGCTCCAAGCAGGGTATGGCTTGTTCATTGGCAAAGTTTATTTTGGCGCTTCTGTGTTGTCTCTTCGGATTGTCAAATACTGTTTTTGTTATTATGGTTACAAGGAGTCATCACATTATATTGAAACAACTGACTGACAAAGTAGTTAAAAAGTCATTTATTTGCACAACTGGCTGACAAGTTGTTGAAAAGTCCTATATTTAGAAAACTGCTTTATTGAGTGGTTAAAAAGTCATTTATTTACACAACTGGCTGATCCAGTCATTGAAAAGTCATTTATTTACACAACTGGCTGACAGGATACTTAAAAAGTTATTTATTTAGACAATTGGCTAATAGAGTAGTCATAAAGTCATCTATTTACATAACTGGCTAACAGAGTAGTTATTAAGTCATTCATTTAGATAATTGGCCATTAAAAAGTCATTATGGTGTTATTAACAAGTAGACTCATTCAGAAATCATCACATTATTGTACACAAGTACATTGTACAGAGCACATTCAGATACTATTGTAAACAAGTCACACATGTACTTGTACATACAAGTTTATTGATAAAATACCCATCCAGCTACTTTGGTAGAAACTTACTGAGCCCATCGCTAATGATATTGTCGCAGGATGTTTGCATGAATGTTCAAAGTGGAAGATACAGTTGTGAATTGTTAACTCATTAACAGGAATTAAGCTTCCTATATGAGCAGTCCACTATGAAAATAAAATGCCGCCTTCATCTTGATAAGTTCACAGTGTGCTATAAAAACAATTCATCTACAAAAGCTGAAAAAAATCATAAGTGGAATAATAAATTCTATTTTTTTTTTTTTTTTTTTTGATACTGAATACATCAGCTGTGCACTACTGAACCGTTAGGCCTCAATGTGATGGGTAGATGGACATGCTTGCTGAATCTAATATTAAAATTTATGTTCTGTGTCTATCTACATTTACATAACAATTGGTCAACCCCTCCATACGTTAACCCTTGGAACACTGAAAAAAATGCATTTCCATTTTGCTATCCTGTGGATACCTTCTCTTTTCCTGAGCCAGTACAGGAAGATCAATCCCCCCCTTCCCAATTACATGGCGTTCTTCAAGTGCACTGTCCAGTTTGGCACTTGTCTTTTCAGGAACCAGGTCTTGGTTACGCTACTACGCGACACCATCATGCCTATTAGACATTACTTTAAAGCCGTCTGCTTGTACGGTTTGACTGGTAGTCTTAGCACGCGTTTAGGTGTACTCTTTCTGTGACGTCTGCTTAATACATACATGTATTAGCGAATATAAGCAGCAGTTTATGGTGTTCTAACTGTTACTGATGAGAATCTTGGCAGATTCGAAACTGGTCTGGCTTTTCCCTGTTTGAGGTTTATCTACCAATGGTGGTTGCTTGGTCTTTTTCTGTTTTCTAATAATAAATTCTACCACTCATTTGAAAACTATGGGATATTTTTTTGGTCCTTTTCTGAAAAAAAGAGAAATACAGTACCTTTTTCTATCTTGCACCAACATGGGGAATTTGGGTTTTTATTCAGATAACAGTATCTCTTCTGAGTTGTATGAGAGTCAGCACATCATTGCATTTACAACAGTCCCTGACAAAAAGATCGTGGGACCATTTTACAAAACGATTTCTAAACCAGCAAGGCAGCTCCTGTGCTTGCAGGCAGACAATGCCATTCTTATCTCTTAACCATGCACATCTTTCTATCTGTCTGCATGCATCGCAAGCATTGCAGTTGGAACCTCATCAGGAATCCGAGGCTGACCCATGCTACTTAAAGAGTTACACTGTGACTAATTATGTGTATGATACTGTATGAGATACAGACAGCAATATAACAGCTGCTTTTTTATTGATTTATTGACCTTGCATGAAATCACCATTTACAATGCTAACATGACACTAGCAAGCTGTAATCATCATTACAGCTCTTAATCACATACAATTCCCGTTCAGAACTGCTTACCAGTAGCTTGCTGAGGTCACCCAGCCGCATGTATTTGTTTACTTGTAAGCCTCACCTCACCTTGAATTCTTTTCCATTACCCCACTGAAATGGTCAATAACACAGAAAAGGTACAAGCTTGCCAAGTATAGTGTCAGCATGTAGCTTGCATTTCAACTTACCTCCTTTGACAGAGTACCACGCAGCACCATTGGTGATGCCTCCCTGCTTGGAGAACTTGTCCTTTTCTGCCTTTTCACATGGGTCATGTGGCTTTGCCATTTTGGTGTGAGCCAATGCATACGACTCTGCCAGGTACCTGTTACCACAGTAACAGAACTTGTCACTTTCAGTGGGAACTGCATGATCATGTCAAATTAAAATGACTATATACATCCTTCTTTTTAAATCTCAAAATCTGAGGTCATTGAAAACTAGTCATCTGTCATAAATGCTTTGTAGGTACTGGTGTTCTAGAAATTTCCGCGCTCGATTTAATTTCGTGGTACCACCCAAAGTGCAAAATTAAAATGCATGAAAATAAGTTGCATTGTATTTCACTACATTGTATGGCATTGGATTGCACAAAAATTCTGTAATTTAAGAAAAATTGAGTTTGTGTGAAATTAAACATGTGCAAAAATTTCTAGAACTACAGTATTTAACTGGCGTCTTCAGAACTGTGGTGCAGTACACTTTCTTGAGTAACTTCTTACACAGCTTTTAAATTAACATAGTTTGGTAATTCATCAATGTAATCTTTGGCCAGCAGTCACACAGTTTGAAGTCAGCAGAAAGCCAGATAACCCAGTCCATACATATACTGGTCTGGTTTGCTCAGCTTCCGTCCTCACTTGTCATGGTTTTGTCTGTCAAAAATATGTTGCCTAGATGATAGCAATCTATCAAGAGTAATTGTAATTTTTTCCCCCCCATAACAAGTCATGACATGGAAACCTTAACCAGCACTGGAATCTCCAAATATAATGGTCAGAATGACCTTTAGACCCTCAGGGCTAGGGTAAAAAATAGGATGACCCCTGGTGACCTTGAAAATATGTCAAAGTCAATGAATGTTGGACTCAGCCAAGCTTCTAATGAGATGCTTCTACAGTACAATTTTCATGATACTAGCTCAATCTGTTCAAAGGTTATTGCATCTGCAAGCATAACGGATGGACACACACATGCACAGACTTAACAATGGTAATATCCCACTGGCCTACATGGCTGAAGGAGTAAAAACTCAAGTGTTTTTGCCTGTATTCATAACATGCACAAAAATTCAATTTTGTCCAATAGGAACAGAAAGAAGGCACCGTACCTGAATGTCTTGTCATCAGGGCTAGCAGTGTACTCTTGCAGTCGCCCAGACTTGCTTTCATCGTAAGGATAGTTGGCTACCAGATCCCCTCCATGTAAGTTAGCAGATAGGACAAATGGGTACTGCATGATCCAGCTAATCACCATCTTGGTCTCGGGGGCCAGCTGAAATGCAACATTCAAAATTACTGTATTATTTTTTACAAAAGTATTCCTCCCTTCTTAAGTCTCCCCGCCATTTTTTAAATGTAACGTCTAAAACAATATTTATTATATCCTATGTTACCATCATTTATGTGTTAATTCGGCTACAAAAATAATCCTGCACATTAAGGTCCACAATCTTTGTGCACCTTGGGCATTAAATAGGGCTACTGGTCCATGTACTTACCTTTACACATTACAATTATAATGTTAAAAATTAAAGAAACTTGTAAATCACCTAGACATACATGTTATAATCCCAGGAGACTGTGCCATGTGAATAGGTGGTGACTCAGTATCATTGTGGTCAAGCATTGCATGGAAGAATATTCAGGGAAGATTCCTTTTGACTGGAAGTAATGTATTGAATCATGTGGATCTTTCCAGTGTACATGGAATAAAATTCATGAAGACTCTTTCTGACTGAAAGTACACTGCGGAATCATGTAGATCTTTCTATGAAAGGTATATGAAAAGCCCAACACAGGTCCACTAAAGCATAAAGCAAGAGGAAACAGAAGCTAACTGAGTCTGCATGTCTGACTGAATGAAGACCCAAAAGTGCAGGTCTGCCCAATTGAAGACCCAAGACATGAAAAGCCATCATCTCAGAGGCTGATAGTGGATCAACTATAGGAGACTGCCCTTGCCAAAAGAACTTGACTTGTGCTTGGACTGTCTTATTGCGGAGTGTGACCAGTACAGTACCTATGGACTGTATTCAGTATCTGTACACTGTGGTCATTTCTGGAATGATCTACAAACACGGGTAAGTGTAACCTTTATCGTTGTAAAATTGTATTAGTTATTGTTATAGTGTTGCAGTTAAGATCAACAGTCTGTGATTCCTTGTTGAGTTCATTTATAGTGTGTGGAATGCTAGCAGTGTATTACATTGTAACACTTTCAGCTCAAAGTTACATACAAATAGAATTCACTAATTTTTCATGCTAAAGTCAAATGTCTCCACGGAACAATTTTGTTTGCATTAGGTCAAGGTCACCCAAACACACTCCTGGTCTTACCAACATACATAGTGTTTGCATGTTTGATCAGGTTTCCTCAAATTGTTGCAGAGTTATGGGATGAAAAAGAAACACACTCATCACTTCCTACATAGTTTTCTCAAGGGTAGGCCCTGAGCAACACCAATAATGAACTTTAATGATACATTGGGTTATCCCTTAAACCTTAAGACAACAAGACACAAGCTGATCCACCATATCTTGACTCCACTAAAACATTCAAATCTGTGCACCACCGTTTGTTACTGGACAAGTTGTGTTCTTGTGGGAGGCTCCAAATCTGAGTGGAACCTTACTTGTTGTATTGGTCGTCCCTCAGGATTCTAACATGGGATCATTTCTCTTCCTGTTGTACATCAATTGTATGTCTGTCTCTATCTAACAACACTGCATGTACAGTGTTCTTGTATGCAGACACTCTGAATGTATTAGGGAAATGCACACAATAGCTGATGCACAAGTAATCCAAAATGACATTGACACTTTAAATTTGTGGAATAAATTAAGAAGTACAAGGTTTAATGCAGACAAAGAACCACAGTTCATTAAGGCCTGATGAGATTACACTGACAGTAAACTGGGGAAAGCTGCTGACTTAGTCCCCAGACATTACACCAAGAGTACACTGGAGAAAGCTGCTCCCTCAGTCCCCAGAGGAGTAAACATATTTCATCCACATTCCCCGTACATCAAATGACACTTCTATGGAACTGAAGCAGTTTTTCTTTTTTTCTTTTGTACAGAATATATATATATATTCTGTACAAAAGAAAAAAAGAAAAACTTCCAGTAATAAATATATATATATATATATATATTTCCATTACTGGACATATCTGGATTACAGTTTCTTTCAAATACTATAAATTTTATAATCCTTCATGATAGACTCCTGACATCTATGGAATATTTTCTCTCTTATAGTTCCACCTTTGTAGTGCTGCTTTGATCTTACATTTAACCTGTTAAGGGACACACACTTGGTGGCACTCATAGATCTAGACTTACCGTTTTGTTATTGACAACTGCCTGCCAAAGCAGATGGTTATTTGCTGCATGTTCTCTTTCGTTACTGTAGGCAATACGATTCAGGTCTGGGAAATTGCGGTTGAGGTCAACACCCTGAGCATTAGCACGGCCCTTCAGCCAATCTTTTTTACCACTCTGCAACATATAATAACATCACGTTCATCTATCATGACCATGTATGTAAGTACAGTGCAACTTACACCAAGACTACACTAGGGAAAGCTACTGGCTCTGTCCTGAGAGATTACACCAAGAGTACACTGGTAAAAGCTGCTCCCTCAGTCCCCAGAGGAGTAAACATGATTTGCAGTAGATTCATATTTCCTCCACATTCCCTGTACATCAAATGACACTTGTCTGGTACTGAGGCAGTCTTTCTTTCTTTTCTTTTTCTTGTTTTTTTTTTTAAAGAACATATATATTTCCATTACTGGACACATCTGGATTATAGTTTCTTTCAAATACTATAAATTTTATAATCTTTCATGATAGACTCCTTACATCTATTGAAAATTTCCTCTCTTATAGTTCCATCTTTGTAGTGCTGCTTTGACCTTACATTTAACCTGTTAAGGGACACACACTTGGTGGCACTCATAGATCTGGACTTACTGTTTTGTTATTGACAACTGCCTGCCAAAGCAGATGGTTATTTACTGCATAAATAATAATTTTTATTGACCCCCCTGAAGAAGGCCAATCTGGCGGAAACCGGTTGGGTAATAATGATTTACATTTGCAGCTGGACTTCTGTCGTTTCTAGGTGTGTTGGTTGGAAGCCATACTCAGTTTTTATCTACTTTTCTTCCAATCCCTGCACCTTAATCTGATCCACACATAGCCCCAAGAGTCATGGAACATTGATTTTAAGGACAACATGGTTAAGTTCAGCTGAATGACTAATCACTTGAGCTAATAATTGGACAGTAAGAAATGCATGTACAGTAAGAACATCCACGCACTGTTTTGAATACTTAACTTGATTAAAACACAAACAAAAACAACTGAACCCACTGCCACCAATGTATAACTTGTCCTTTAAGTTCTTTTAACTGTAAAATGACTGTTAATGCACAAGGTAACCTGGACCTGAGTGGATCCCACTGTTGGTATTTTAGGTGTATGTGTTACAGCATATTGACCAGGCTCATGACTGTCATGATGATGGGGTACTCTTGCATTAATCAACATTCAAAAAAATGTTTAAAATCTTTTATTAGTTATTTATGCACTGTTGTTATCAATTAATATCATTTACATGGGTTCAGGGAAAAAAATGAAAAACAAGCATCACCATGTAGAGTTTGGGAACGTAAAATTCCCTCCGTATTATAAGTGTACAGCTGCTTAGTTAAAAGCATTATTAATACACATCGATATGCTGTGGCACATATATATATATATATATATATATATATATATATATATATATATATATATATATATATCAGTATGAAAAAAAAAACAATGACTGTGGTGTAAAATAAAAGTGATAAATGCAATGATAAAGGATACCTTCCCCATGTGAGGCTTTGCCTATCTATTTGTTGTACCTGTTGCCCTGTGCAAATATGGGTCAAATAAAAAAAACAAATTCTATTTCCCCAGCCCTAAAAGCAATCCACTGGGGTTTTTTTACACATAGGATGGAACAAATAAATGAAATATGGAAGGTCAGAAAGGTATGAAAATGCAGACCTTTCAGCCTGAATTTGACCAAAACAAAACAAAATAGATCTAGATCTGGAATGGAAGGTGGCTACTCATGACAGGTCCCCTACCATTAAAAGCTCCAGTCACACCAAACCAAATCAATTTTCGCCCACTCACTGACCACATGAAATTTAAATACTGGTCACATGTCACACAAGCTCCAATGAAAAATCACATGAAATAAAAAAAAGTAGACCATACATCACACAAAATGTCCCTGCCTCTCACAATGCAGGCAGGACTTGTCATGGTGATTATCCCTACACCCACACAGAACTACTTTTTTTTTTACAAGTGAAGATGGAGTCAAGTGGATATGTGCATTTCCCATAATCCGCTAGACATTAGGTGCAGATGGTTGGCGGGTTCAAGACCTGGCTGTTGTCTGGTCAAACCATAAAAGAACAGATGTCGACTCACAAATGAGGGATGAATCCCCAAGTTTAGCCATGGCCACATACGCTGCATACGCTGTAATACACAATCAAGCTGGTCTTCATGTTCTCCATGGCATGCAACCTCATATTGAGACATACATGTGATTGCCATGAGATTAAATGTATCAATAATGTTGTTCTTACAACTTAACCTAGTATCAAAAGTTCCCCATCACGTAAATTTTATCACACATTGCAGTCGTATTATTGGCTGTATCAACACCGTGCCCCTGTACAGTTATTCATGAACAATAGGATAACCTTTTCATTGCCACTTTCCAAGGATTGTCCCAGAGTTTGTCTCTGGTTGGCCTAAAATTAATACATGAGCAAAGAAAGAACCAACCTCATTGGCTGTATAGTGTTCAACAAAAAGCAGTGTGCTGTCACACCATGGTGATACAACTTTCTGTAGCACTGCCTGCCAATCATCCCAGTGTTCCTGGGCAAGATTTGTACCATAGGGCCCAGCTGAGCAGCACAGGAAATCTGCTGATATCCAAGATTGTAGGAGATACAAATGTCAGTAACAAGAGGCTCATGATGGTCATGTGCTCCGCTGACTCAAAGCTGCTTCTTCTGTAAGGACAGACTTTACTGCTTCATACAAGTACTTATCCAAAGTTTGATATTACCAAGATATAAGCCAATATGTCAGTTTAACCTTGCAAGGTCATTCAAAGACAAATTTCATCACACCAAAATAAATTCCACAAGTACTTTCCCATTTATGTTTATTAGTAGCCATGGGCCTGGGATCCACCGTTACCAAGATATTAGCCAATATGTCAGTTTAACTTTTCAAGTTATTCAAAATAAAAACAACAATAGACACCCCATAAGCACCTTCCAATTAGTGCTTGTTTAATAGCAAATGGGCCTAGGATCCACAATTACTAAGTTGTAAGCCAATGTCCCATTTTTGGAGTCAGCAAAAAGAAAATGAAAAAAAAAAAAAACAGAATTCTACTAAACGCTATATAGGGATCCCCTGTCTGAATAAGAATATTGATTGTTTCATCATCATCTCTTTCACAGACTGAAAAATGTCTGCATGTGAATAAGACATGTATGTGTGAAAGCAAAGCATTCCATACTACAATTTTCATATAATTACAAAGTATGCACTGTATAGCAGGTATAACTGTACTTGTACAGTAGCAGCATTTACCAACACTTAGTCAGGCTTTGTTATTCTGTAACTTTATCAAAAAGTAATATATCCTTACCATTTCTGTGAAACTTCATCTTTGGTCAGACTATATTCTGATAAAATTTCATACAACTGTGAGTGGTCACTCTGGATAAAAAGTCAAATATAACCACAACACAAAAATTCATTAAAAAATCAGCAAAAACTGCAGCACTGCCTGGTGGCCAAAATGTGAACTAAATAACCCCAAGTGACCCAACATGTATATGAAATATGAAAGCAATTGGGCTAGTAGTTCTCAAAAGAAGAAAATTTGATTGTTTTCCATCCCCATTGAGAATACAATCAATACGAATGCATACATTGACAAAAAAGTACCCAAACTCAAAAATTACAGCACCATCTGTGAACAAGTAAGGTCTGGAGATACACAGATGTGTCACTATGTGATTTCAAAGCAACTGCCCAAGCAGTTTCTGAGAATCAGATGTTTCACCATTTTGCGCCCCCCCCCCAATATTTTTTTTTGAATGATTTAAACAAAATCTTTAAAAAATCACTTGAGCATGACCATTTGAAGAAACGTGGTAGAGACTTGCCCAAGTTACATCCCAATCAAGTTTGAGGAGAATCTGACTGATGGATTTGGAAAAGTCAAAAATGTAAATTGTGAAGGGATGGACAGACAAGACATCTGGACAGACAGATCACCATTCATCCTATAACCTCAGCTGGCAAATCAGCTGAGGTAAAAAGCAGAAATACTAATTTATCTGAAAGCATACAGTTTTACTTCACAAGGATACCCTATTTTCAATTTGAAACTGTACCTTTTTGTAACATTCATAGTATTAAAAATCTGATACTTCACAGACACCCACGCATAATTTTGAAATCTCGGTCAATGTACAAGCAAAATTATGTGTGGTGATTCTGTAGCAAGTTCAGCATAAATGGAAGATGGTCACTGTTCTTTTCACCCTGTAATAATACTTCAAGTCTTGCATGTCTGATTGGTACCAAGGTTTGTGTTGAGCCAATTCAAACCCTTCCTTGAATTCAATCAGATTTACACCTATGTATTTCCCCTCTCATTTTCATGGTACATGTATTTCATTGTACAGATACCATTTTTTTTCTTTTCTTTTTCTTTTCTTTTTTTTGGGGGGGAGGCATATTTCCGAACTAAAAACTGATAAGCAAATGATGATTTTGCTCAACCCTTTCTCACTCTCAGAATAAGACAAACAGCTTTCCTTGGCACAGATGTAGGTAGAGTGTGTCCAACCATGCACAGCTACAGACTTAAGCCACTTATGTTGATGTGGCTCATTTGTAATTCTCGTTTAGTGTTTTTCTGATGAAAAAAAAAAAATTACCCAGAAACCTCAAGAATGCAACATTTTTTTAATGTGGGAACTTGAGTGGGCACTGCCTTATTAGCAGGCTTCGCTTTCTGAAGGATTTAGCCAACATTGAGAATAACTGCAAATCATCAGTAAAGCCGAACAGGGCCTGACTTCCTTTACATGTCAAAGTGGTCAAATGTGGCTGCTGCCTACAAATATGGGTGTGACAAGCCAGACAGGACA
>OZ026613.1:35645505-35666505 GCA_964020975.1 Hermodice carunculata | reverse complement strand
TATATATATATATATATATATATATATGGGGGGTATCTTGACTTCAGAACACAATGTAGTGATGATGAAGGTGAACTACAATTCAATACAAATTACAAGTGATCCCGCTGCATTGTAATAAATGCGGGGCTATACTTAGTGCGGTTTGACACCGAGTTGTTGACAACCAAAGTATTTTAATTTATTTGTATTCTCCACATTCGTTCAATTCTCTGTTGCTGTTAAATTTCACCTTTCACATCAAATCAATATTTGTCATGAATTTTAATCTTTCGGCTACTAGGTCAACAACTTTCCTAGTTGCACCCTGGGGCGCAGTGTGTTCACAATGTCCCCAGGAAAACTCAAAACTGTTGATTCCAGGTATGCTGTTTTATTAAGAAAATAAAAGAGATAGACAGCATATACCACATCAGATGCTTGCTGATAATTTTAACGGGAAAGGGGTTTGTATGCCGAAACATCGGCATTAGGTCCTTTGGGATTAAAGGCTTACGTCTGCTGGGGTTGAATCTATGGTGACGCCATCCGTGTCATGCACAGCGGCCAGCAGAGCTCTGTTCACAGCGGACACTCGGAAGCTGTAATGACCGCCCATTTTCAGTGATAAAGACGTATCTGTCTGCCATCCAGTGTAATTGTTTGGCAAAGTAACCCAGGTTTTGGCCCTAGAAGAAACGTACACATAACGTACATCTGTACACATAACATGCATTTCAACAGATGCTACTCAGCATATTCCTGGCACATTCAAGTACAAAAACTATAACTCAAAGGCCATTTGAATTATTAACGCATGTTAATATGAACACTGCTCTTCTATGGGCTACGATATGTATGCATGTATGTATGTATGTATGTATGTATGTATGTATGTATGTATGTATGTTTGTTTGTTTGTTTGTTTGTTTGTTTGTTTGCATGCATGCATGTATGCATGTATGCATGTATGTATGTATGTACAGTGTATGTATGTATGTATGTATGTATGTATGTATGTATGTATGCATGTGCGTATGTATGTACATGCTTCTTTGTATGTACATCACTTTTCTTTTCAGTGCTGTATAATCATAAATTTTCGCGAGGGATATATTATTCCCGAATTTTCCCGAGGAAACCAAGTTCGGGAACATTAAACTCGGGAAAATTGTAACACATTGAATGTGTAATGTAAGCCTGCATAAAATCGGGAAAAACAAAACTCTTGAAATTCTGATTTTGCAGTGTAGTCGGGAAATTTTGTGCCCGGGAATATAAATGATTATACAATACTTTTTCCCTTTAAATACCATTAAAATACATGTATATAACAATACACGGATACCTTTGAGGTATCTAGTTGTCAAACGATCAAAATTTATCTTCCGTTATCACAATCATTAATTAGGTTAATTATAAGATTATATGTGTCGTTGGATACTTATATTTTATTCTGATATTATACATATCAGTATGATCACTAATACATTCTTGACTGCATAAAGCAACGGCATGCTATTGTTAAATTATAATGGACCTCAAAGCCAGGTGATTAAAATCAGAAGAAACCCATTGTACTAAAACAACAACTGCCCACAAGTATGGACAGCGTTAACTCTTCCCTTGTAACAGACAGAATCAAAAGCTTTCCTTGGCACAGGTTGTGTGCTAACTACAATATCAAAACCTGCTGGCCCAGGCCATCATACCTCGACAGGGCTCAACTGGAGATATTTTGTAATAACGAGTCTTAAATAGAAGCATCAATGTGATCGAGCTGTCATGCAAAACAGGTATACCTGATGGGGTAGATTTGCTTCTTGTTTTCCATTATGTTCCTCATAAAGTTGAAGTTTATAATAGTCAACACCAGACTCTTCATCTTTGAATCGCCAGGTTTACTGACAACTGGGTCGTTGAAGCCTGAAAATCACCCGCATATGCATCGGTAACAGGAAATGTTCCCCCCACGTAGTAAGGTTTCATTTTGTTTCATTCATTCATTCATTCATTCATTCATTCATTCATTCATTCATTCATTCATTCATTCATTCATTCATTCATTCATTCATTCATTCATTCATTCATTTTTATAATTCCAGTCGCCTACCTGAAATGGGAAAACGCACACATGCACTCGACCAAATCCCCATTCTTAAAAAGAATGGCTCAATGGAGGTAGTTTATGTGCAAATGCCATGTCAACACGGTTATGCAGTATATGTACTGAATCAGCATTTATTTCGAGAATCGGGGGACTTACATACACCAGCATTAAGGGCATGCCAAAACTATATATATATATATATATATATATATATATTATATATATATATATATATATATATTATATATATATATATATATATATATATATATATTATGTTTGGAGATAAATATTGCGGAAACAGGAGCGTATGCGTAAGAGTAGTGCCATTATTTACACAAACACCAAAATGAGATGGGGAAGGCACTGGCTATTTTTCAGTATATGTTAAAACGTGTTTTGTTCGTTAAATACAAACACACGCACACATATAAATACATAATTTATATATACATATATATGAATCTCTCTCTCTCTCTCTACATATATATATATATATGCATATATACATTTTTGTGCCAGAGGCATAAAAGACTTTATGCAACACCACAATTGTCCCCATGACATGGGTGACGTAATGATTAAGGTAACAGTCCAATAACGAGCGGGCTCTTGGTCAGTCATGCGCAGCCAGCGCATACGGGTCACGTGGTCATGACAGGCCAATCGCTGTCGATCTTCCTTTTACGTTTTGGCGCGTTTTCAGCGTTTAATAAAGTTAATAAAGAGGCCTTACGGATAAGACACCATTTTATTGTTCAATTAAAAAGGTCCGTTCGGGGAGAAATTACCAACTGACCAATTACTCTGATCACAATACTTTACAGTATACTGTTGGTCACGTCCAGAGACACTTCCGTCTCCCAAATAAAGCAAATCTGGGTCTGTTAAATCCACAGTGAAACCATCAGTGAACATCTGAGTGGAGAGCAAAGCATTATTGGTAATATCCAGCCGCAACCGTACTTTGTCGCCATGGTGAAAATGAAGATGGTGGAAAGCTTCACTTGTATCCCTGGGCTCAATGCCTTTCACCTGATGAAGACTGACCTCGTTGTTTGGATTCCCTGATGTTTAAGAAAAGTAAGTACACGCTGAATATACGAGGAAGACAACACAACAGCACCAAACCTATGATACAGTCACTGACAGATCCCATCAAGTTATTTCTCCCTTCAAATAATTTATCAATACTTAGCAGATCAAATAACAAGAGCAAGGGGAATGTGACAGTCCTATGTTCAGCTGACCTTGTATGCACAAACTGTCACATTCAGAATTATAGATGAAGGTCATCTTTTCTTCAGCTCATGGTCACGTGCAAATATTTAAAAAATGAAGTTCATTGCTTATATTTATATTGTTCCCCTTTGTTAAACGCTAAAGCGTGAAACTTTTAACTGTTACCTGTTCATTCTTCAGAGATTTGCTTTATGTTTAAAATTGTCACCAATACGATACGATATAACCAGATGCACAACAGGAGAGTCAAAAAAAAACAATTCACAAGTTTTATTAGTTTCTATTCAAATGTTTGAAATTTCAGCACATAATAATTAACAATAACATTTAACTGGTTTCGTACGATTTTTATGAAGTCAGATTCTCAAGTCACCATAGAAAAAAATAAGCTGGCTCCCATGAGCATCAGCACTACAGCAAACAAACGCTGTAAACAAAACATGGCCACCACTATGGGCCGTTTGGGGAACGTGGTTTGTTTACCCATGAATATCGTGCACAATTCGCTTTTATAAAGTTGCATAACACGAACATTATTCATCGACAAAATGGTGAACGCTTATGTTTGCTGTTAATCAATGGAGTTTGACACCGGAAGTTGCAGGATCACTCACTTTGTTGCCAAAATTGGCAAACTATAGGACAAGCCAGTGAAAACGTTGCTGGACTATGCACCCGTAAATAATGCGTCCTATTCTTGGATTTCACCATCCTGGCACTTTCGGCAGCCAGCCAATCAAAAGGTGTGAACAGCATGGATTGACAACCAGAGGTAGGGTCAAACAAGCCCATAACAACTTATATATTGTATGCAAAACATGGTGCACAAAAAGAGTCAAAAGAATGTATATATATATATATATATATATATATATATATATATATACATACATACTATAACAATACCATCACAGGGACCGACCTAAACCTTAAAATGTATAGCCAAATGCGGAAGTAAAACTGTAATTGCTGCAGATCCGACAAGATTCTTATATGATTCATGAAAAATTAAATTAGCCTTTTACGAATTTGTTTAGCTAACTCAAAGAAACATTAGCAGTTGGTTTATTGCCTAATGGCATCAGCGGCCTCTCTCTCTCTCTCTCTCTCTCTCTCTCTCTCTCTCTCTCTCTCTCTCTCTCTCTCTCCTCTCTCTCTCTCTCTCTCTCTCTCTCTCTCTCTCTCTCTCTCTCTCTCTCTCTCTCTCTCTCTCTCTCCTCTCTCTCTCTCTCTCTCTCTCTCTCTCTCTCTCTCTCTCTCTCTCTCCTCTCTCTCTCCATGTATATATATATGCATAGAGATATACATGCATATATATATATATATACATACATATATATGCATACATACATTCTCTCTCTCTCTGCATGTATATATATATGCATAGAGATATACACGCATATATATATATATATATATATATATATATATATATATATATATATATATATATATATATATATATATATATGCATACATACATTTTGCAGCTGCCTGCTAGTGCTTTGTAGATTCAGGTGCTGTGTGTTTTTTTTAATAGAGTGTGATATCTTGGGGATGTAGGTTTTTTGTTTTTGTCACTATTATCATCACCATCATCATAAAGTATATTGCTACCATCATCACCATGATCATTTTCATTATCGTCACCATGACCATCACGTTTTTTGTCACCACCACTGTGACCATCATCATCATCATCATCATCATCATCATCATCATCATCATCATCATCATCACTGATTGTTGTTTAATCTTCATTTTCAATTGCCTTTGGCTCACCCAAGAGTTCATTTGACAAAATGGCATATACACACTTGCTAGCTGTGGGTAACACAGCATGGTGATGTACCCCAGTGTTTGTGATACAAATATATGGTACCGGTAGGATAGTGGAAGGTCCTTAAAGTACACAGAATTTTGTCCATTGAAAAGTTCCATCATATTGAACAACCACATACACTGGACATTGAAATAACGTTGCCATGGTATATATTTCTGCATGTGATCCCAAACTGGCAATTTTGCAACCTGTGTTGCCAGAGATAATCAAAATTGCCCACGCATGCAGGGAAGGTATCTCAGTGACTCCTCATGAATTGACAGGTTTTGAAACGAAATACTGAATGTAGTTCTTTCATTTGGAACAAGAAAGTACGAACTGCCCTAAACAAATAATTTATATCACATGCAACAAGTAAAATAACTGTACCTTCTTTCAAAAAGGACGGTGAAAAAATACCTCTGATCATATGTTTTCTTACCAACAGTGACCGGTACAGGGGTCAAACTGTGTGACAAGAGATACCTGCATGTTTTTAACTTCTGGTTAAAACGTGTACACACCAACGTTAAAAAGATGTCAAAGCTGCACAAGAATCAATTTATGGAAAATAAAAGTAAAATGAAATATAGTAGTGAAAGTTGTCTGATTTTATTTGTCAATCAGTCTTGGACTATATCATGTTCTTTAATTTTTGAAGAATTACAAATTGCAAGAAAACGCCCTTTGCAAATTTAATATAGTTGTGGAAATAAAAAAAAACAAAACAAGAAGGCTGTGTGAACAGCCCATGCTCAGCCGAACTAGAGATTCATCACCCTTGTGGCTCTGTGAACTTGGGTATAGGGTCAAGTTCACCCATGTACTGAGTAAGTCTGATCTTTATGGAAGTAGTGCCACCTAGTGAACAACTTTGTTTGATCTTTTCAAAAGAAACATATCCACCAAGTCTCAGTCTAATCTAAGTGACGGTTTTAGAGAAATGTGCAACATCAAGGTCCCAGTTCATGTAGTTCTCAAATTATAGTGAGTGTAAATACATGATGTTGCACTGTGACCCCAGAAATGAGGTCAAGGTCACTCATGTGCATGTACTGTCATAGCATGACCTTCATAGAGAAACATTAACATCTGCAACATCAACGTCCCAAATCAAAACAGATCTCAAGTTACCAAAAATCACTGGAACGTCCAATCTGGCCATTTTTGGAAAAAAAATTATAACCTTTATAATAAATTCCCATATTAAATTTTCCTATTAAGACTTCTTTAAAGATTTTCAAAAAATAAAAAATGACTGGACCGTGACCATTCGAACAAACTTGGTAGAGACCCATCCAAGGTACATTGCCACCAAATTGAAGTCAATCAGACTGACAGTCTCTTCAGAGAAGTCCAAAGTGTGCATTCGCGTTAGAATGCCCATTGACTTACGTAGTAATCAATTGGAAAGGTGCATTTACCAGTAAGCACCCATTTTTTTTTAAATCGTTAAAAATATAAAATCCACAGCAGTGCCACCTAGTGAAGATCTTTGTTTGTCCCTTTCACAAAAAAACATATCCACCAAGTTTCAGCTTAATCTGTATAACATTTCATAAGGAAAAGTCGAAAAACGTGAAACAAAAAAAATATTAAAAATAGAATAAAATGTGGTGCCACCTGGTGAACACATTAACAACTAGGAGCTTCTAGGAGTGTCCCTGTGTGATATCAATGCAATTAGGTGAGCTTTTTTTGAACAATATTTTTTAAAATTTGCAAAAAAAATCAAATACCACTAGAGCATGACCATTTAAACAAAACTGGTAGAGACCCACCCAACGTACATTGGCATCAAGTTGGAAGTCAATTTGGTTGATGGTTACGGAGAAAAAGTAAAAAAATGTGAATAGGCATAAGAATCCCCATTGGTTTACAAGGTAATCAACAGAAAAGGTGCATTTACTGATAAGTACCCGAATTGAAAAAAAAAAAAAACGTTAAAAATCAGGAATCCATAGCAATGCCACCTAGTGAATATCTTTGTTTGACCCAGACACAAGGAACATATCCGCAAAGTTTCTGCTTGATCTGAGTGACGGCTTTGGGGAAAAAAAGTTGAAAATAACAAGAGGATCATGATTATCCTGTGCTCTGCTAACTGGAATCAGCTTTTACAATATTGTAATAGATGCATTGTTGTCTGTACAGCAATATACATGTACAATGGTGAAACTCAAGCATCGGTAATTGAGACGAAGTCGAAAATGTCAATACAATAGTGCAATACATGCACTGTATTGCCATATTCATTTATACAGTGGCAGCACTCATATACGTTTGATATCCCATAACTTTGTCAAAAATAAACATATCCATATTATTTTTGCAAACCTTCAGTGTCTAAAGTCCAAATATTATATTTCTGATAAAATTTGAAGCAATTCTGTTTGGACGTCTGGAGAACAAGTCGAAAATAGCCTTAACACACAAAAATTCATGAAAAAATTTGAAACAAATGCAGCGCTACCTGTGGCCAATATAAGAACTAGGTGACCCCAGGTCAATATCAAAGCAACTGGCCAAGTAGTTCTTGAGACAAGGAAATTTTAATTTTTCTTAAATAAATTAAAAAATTCATCGAAAAAAGAGAAATAATTGCAACATCATTTTCTTTGCGAACTTAGTAGAGGTCCAGCTGGGCAACATCCATGTACAAAATCAAAACATTCCATGAAGCTGTTTTTGAGAAGAAGTAGACAATGTAAATACAATGGTGCAATATAGGCACTGTATTGCCATATATACATATACAGTGGCAGCACTCACTTACATTTGCAAAGTTTCATATCCCATAACTTTGTCAAAAATTAACATATCCACACTATTTTGCAATTTCATTATCTAAAGGGGAACTATATTCTGATGAAATTTTAAGCAATTCTGTTTGGCCGTTCTGGAGAAGAAGTCGAAAATAGCCTTAACTCACAAAAATTCATTAAAAATAGGCAAAAATTGCAACGCCACCTGGTGGCCACAAAAGAACCAGGTGATCCCAGTTGACCCTATGTACAATATCAAAGCAATTGGCCGAGTAATTCTTGAGATGAAGATTTTTTTTTTCAAAAGATAAACTAAAACATTCATGAAAAAAAATATTGCATCATCATCTCCTTCACAAACTTCATAGATGTCTGTCTGAGGAATATCCATGTGTGAAATCAAAAGATTCCATGCAGCAGTTTTTGAGGAGACGAACATGTAAAAAGTATAACGACAGACGGACGGATGGCCGGACGACGGACGCAAATGAATTCTATATTTTCTGACTGTCAGCAGAGATAAAAACACAAAAAAATCATAAAAAATAGGAAATAAAAACATTGCAGCGCCATTTGGTGAACAATTAAAAGCTAGGAGTTCCAAAGAGTGTACCTGTGTGATATGAAAGCAATCGGGTCAGTGTTACGGAGAAGATTTTTTGAAGATTTGCTCAAAAAAGAACAAAAAAATGCATAAAAAATCTATAAAGCACCGGAGCGTGACCATTTGACCAAACGTGATAGAGACCTACCCAAGATGCATCCCCACTAAGTTTGAAGTAAATTTGGATAACGGTTTTGGTGAAGAAGTCAAAAATGTGAATTGTGGATGGACGGAGGACCATCCTATAAGCCCAACTGACTGACAAGTCAGCTGCGCTAAAAATCAGCGAGGAAGTAATGGATATGGCTATTTTAGTTCTCGCGTATGGGTGATAAAAGTAAGTGAGGCATTTATTGACTTCTAATTCATGTAGGCCTATACTGCTGTAAAAGCTTCTCAATTGCAATTCAAAAACCAATTGGGGAGTTCTATTTGGATATTTTCAGTGCGCCAAAAGTACGAAAAAATGAACTACAGAATGTTTCCAGCAACCGCACTCTGGTAATGACGTGAGACAACTTTCACGCTGTGAAGGAAAGCACTCACACACTCAGAAAGTGACTGCATTGTAATATCGTCTGCTATTGCTGAGCTGTGACTAATAGGACCGCCTGATATAGGCCTAGAGGGTCCCCAAGGGGATTTCAGTGATGCGTGTTCGTCTATATTCAAAACCTGTGAACTGAAAGAGTGTTTATCTTATCACTGTGAATAGTGAAAGCTTTACGTAAAGCTTAATTGACATTTTGGAGGGTATACACACGCTTCGCGTATTTCACGAAAAGTACAAAGTGCCACCACAATTAATCACCGTAAGCGTTAGTTTAGAATATTGCGATCGTGAATGTAATTTGTAGGCCTAACTTGGTAAATCGAAACAAGTTTAAGCATCAATTTCCTTCCCCTTTAACGATGAGCAGCTGGTTCAGTGCTATTTTGAAGGTGCTTGTAAAGATTGTATCACAAAACAATCAATGTGCATAAAATAACTGCACAAACAATACATTTTTGGAAAGGTTACAAACTACTGTCTCGTTTTCTCCCACTGTCCAGTGTGTTTGTTGTCCTATGTTTACAGCAATTAATCGTACCAGGTGCCCTCTTCTTTTTCAAAGAACCTTGAAGAAACTTGGATTCACCGTTTTTTGTTTTCTAATGTAAAGACATAAAATTTGTGCCGAACTGTTCGTAACAATATGAACTGAATAAGCGTGTCTCAGTTCGTGTGGTTTATGTTTTGTTACGGTGCTAGGTCTATTCAGGTTTGGGGTTGCATCGGTGACACTCACTCAATATATCCAAGGGACCAGACTCTGACTCATTTTCCTTGCAAAACTGCACTTGTTACTTGAAATGTGACACTCAATTATTTTAGTTCAAATATTAATCAAGACATCCCCTGTACATAATGATGCCTTTTAAGAGATGCACCCAAGCATTTATCATTAATTATTAACACATCTGAGCAAAAAGACAGTCTTCTGAGAGCACTGCCACACACCCGCAAATCATCAACATGCTTTTTTATTATTATATTTTTTCTTGTTTTCTCTGCGGTCTGTGTGACGACTTTAGCCGGGAAACACCAGCCAGGCTGGGCGGTCGTTCTTTCAGCCTTCCAGGCAGGGAAACGTCCTGTAGGCCCAGGTTCCTCTAAAATCTATCCTAACAAAGTAATGTTATTAAGAAAACACAAACAGAGTACAAAAGTTACTGTTTGTTCTTGTGGTATACTACATTTTGACTCCTTAAATGGAGTGAATTCAGTATTTATGAGCAATTTTGAAACAGAGTGTAGCGGTGAATGTGGGAGATTAAAACTGTTTGCAATATTAAAGTCTGCATTCAAACAGTTCACGAGTCTTCTTTTTTTCACATATATGAAGGTGACAGAATCAACACATAAAAAGATATCTACCAATTGTCCGTTTCACCTGTCATGGTCATTGACGGTGAAATTTAATAGCACCAAAAGAAAATCCAGAAGTGCTTTCCTAGGATCCACCATTACGAAGATATAAGCGACCTGTCGATTTACCGTACTGTTTTGTATGTAGTAATACTGCTAACATACACGCGTACATGTACCTTACCGAATATTCATAATTTTGAAAATTCGTTAGGAATCAAGAAATACCAAAACCACTATGTATTGAGCAAACTTTGTGCGGGTGAAAAGATGGGAGACAATGTAGCACGCTGTTTGAAAGAAGTCGAAAATAGCAGAAACCCACAAAATTTTATTTTTAAAATCCTGACTAAAATCTGCTATGTGTGCAAGTGCAAAATTTACAGCTCTATACATGTACTATAAAGTGTTGATCAATAGGTGACCAAAAGTCGATATTACCAAGCTATTAGCCAATATGTCAGTTTGACCTTTAAGGTCATCCAAAGTCAAAGTTAAGAAGATCAAAGAAAACATAGGTCCTTTTCTGGCAGTGTCAGTACTACGATTCACCACTATCAAAATATAAACAAATAGCCAAGATCATCTGAGTCAGCAAAAAGCTTAAATTCTTCTGAACATCCACGAGGATTCATATTAATTGCATCATAATGCTTCTTCGCAATCCTGCTGAAGGTCTGCATGGGGAACATCTATGTGTGAAACAAAGCATTCCATACAGCAGGTTTCGTAATATTGCAATGCATGCACTCTATTGTTGCTAAATGCCTGTGCAGTAGTGGCATAAGATCTACTAAGTCAGCGAAAAACGGCTTGAATTCTTCCAAACATCACGTATCAGAAAATACATACTAATTGTGCTATTATTCTTTTCACAATCCTGGTAAAGGTCTTCCTGGGTAACATCTATGTGTAAAGCAAAGCACTCTATGCAACAGTTCTTACAATATTGCAATGCATGCATTTTATGTTGCTAAACACTTGTACAATAGTTGAACTTATCAACACATGGGAAAGAAATACTAAGCTAAAACCGATGCAAGTTTAAGTTCATATTAGAATCACTGGTGCATAAACATTTAAACAAACTCTGAGGACCCCCCCCCCCCCAAGGTACATTCACATCAAGTTTAAAGTGAATCTGTCCTACAGTTTTGGAGGAGTCTCCAGTTTGAATTACCATTGCAATCTTCATTGATTTACATACAAATCAACAGGAACGTATGCATTGACCGACAAGTGTCCGAATTGAAAAATACGATAAAGATTATGGATAAGACGCATAGCCACCTGGTGACAACTTTCGGTGACCCTGCCACAGGCTGCATTTCGATCAAATTTTGGCACATTTGAGTGACGGTTTTGGGGATGTCGAATTAGCAAACACGCACAAAAATTAGCTAAAGTGGAAAAACTAAGGTCTAGGAGATCGAGTTATGCTCATATGCAATTTCACAGCAACTGGCCGTTAGTCTCCTCTTCAGTATTTTTTACGATTTCACATAAAAATGAACCAAAAAAGCAAGAAATCCAACAATCCATGGGTAGTTCTGAATTTAGCAAATTTGTCAGGGATCCGAGAAATGCATACCGCCATCACGGATGAAATATATCTGGCTAAAATTTTAGGAGAAGAAATTGAAATAGTAAATTGTTGATGGACGCATGATCTGACGACAATGGACGGAGGACCATAAGATCAGTTATGATAGTCAACTACACTGAACACTGACACATTGGAAGTTAATTTCTATGACCTCATTTGGAACTTCACCCGAGAGACGTTCACTTTTACACTTAAATGGCTAACTCAAATGTCTCTATTAAATGTCGAATTCCACAGCAGCATATCATAAAGTAATACGTTTGACTTCCGTGGGACTCTAGTGATATTCTGAATGCAACAAACCGCGATTTTAAAAAAGCATTCAAATAACAAAAGACGAGAAAACAATAAACGAACATGGTCACGTTCAAAGGTCGACGGATCGGATACGTATAAAAACAGGCCAATTTCATACACAATAATGAAGCAGCATACTAGATTGTAACATTAATTATATTTGTGTCTTTTTGTCAAGAACCACTTCCTGGTAGTTGTTACGCCATTCCGCAGTCCGAACTCTTTACACTCCATAAGTTTATTTGTCACTGTCTAACCTATATAAACATGGAAGTACTATTCTCTATATTGCACACATTCTTCTGTCGAATCTTCACATAGACGGCACTAGCCCAAATATATCAAAGAGTCTTCAGCAGGTAACTACTCAGAACATGTTTCAGAGCCTGTACCCGTACATGTCTCTCAGAGTAGTGGCTCCTTGTCTCAGCTAAATATTCAGCAAAGACAACCCACATTATACTGAATAAATACATGTATAAACGTGTCAATGGTGAGTTAGCTAAATAAGGGAAGCCTTGCTGATAAATGCAGAGCTTTTAAGTTTTCGTTTGTCATAATCCACAATACATCAGAACAACCATAGGGTATTCCCTTCCTGGATGCTTATTCTTCAAGAGAAGAAAACCAATAGTGCCCAGCACACATGTTCTGTCGGTTGCAAATGGTGACAAATTGTCCACGTCTTCTGCGGAGTGCTATGCAAGGATTCAGTAATATTCATTGTATAACACACAAAAATACTAAATGTTGTGAGGTATGCCTTGAACCCAACCAGGGCTATGCTGGCGTGGTCAACACACGAGCACAGTATCAAACACATGCTGACTGTATCCTCACACATAAAAGGAACATTGGATTTTGATGGTTTAAACTCATATTAATTGCACAGTGTTGCTAAAAATTATCGACTTTCATAGAAAAAACTGATTTCTTTCAGAAATGATGTTGACTAATTGCCTTGTTTATAGTGCCACTTTATAATTTTTGCTGGGTTCTGAATGTGGGTCACCATGTCTCCCTATTTGTTTCATAATATTATCTGAAATCTATCTGGATTTAAAGCAATATATTACATTGAATGTTTCCTTCTAATTAACAAATAGAAAGTTCAATCAGAAATAACAAAAGGCATCAAATCTAATACCACACTGCTTTCAATCGTATTAGAAATGACAAGTTTAATACATAAGGTGGGTATAAATAGAGATTTAAGCATCCCACTACAGAATTCGGTATTTTCCAGAAAATTGATTCGCCTGTTTTTCCGTGTGTTCGGGCATCAGAACAAACAGTTTGCATAAATAAACTTTGCCCAATTCAGTATCACACAAGGTCCAAATATCATCATATTTACGAAGTTTTCCAATGCATAAAATATCGCTATATGCAGAAAGACAGCAAATACAGTCCAGAGGTCTCTGTGGCTTTTCAAAAGGGTAGGATAACTTTCACTAAAAGGTCACTCATAATATTGAATAGAAAGTACAGAAACTAGAGCATTTCCACCATAGAAAGGGGATGTATTTACAACTACATTAAAGTGTAAATTCTGGAGCTATTGCATATTTTCTGGATTTGTATCAAAACAAATTGTATAAACGACACACTACTGTCAGAATGGTACGTCACTATAGACACAAAAAGCAGAATGAAATGGCAGGGAAATGTACCCACTATATTGACCTGCAGAGAACGCAATAGGGGTGATATGGGCTGGTTTAATTTTTTGACACATAGACTTTCATTCCCATGGTGCATTTTTGTGACACCTAGCGACCCATGCCATTTGAAGTCAGGTGTAAAAGTGGATCAGTAAAGCCCATTACATTAAATCTTTTATGCTTAATAGCATATCGCATCTGCCCAAATCCATCCATCTTATATTGGAATGATTGCCATAATTAAGATGAAAACAAGCAGTCGGTGTGAGCTTATTGCTCGAGGGCCTACTCATAAAAGCCACATGGGCAGCCTATTCTTTCAATTGCAGCTCTGCCCTGGGAAGGCCTGGACTTAGATAGCATTAAGTTAAAGGCCCGGCTCTGAGGTTTTTAGCTGTGGTAGTGGTGAAAATGCTCAGCCTCAACACCATATTTTGACGAATAGTGTATGTCTTCTTGAAAAGCTAAATGCAGATGTACAGCTTACTATGTCAGTTATGCCCTGGAAGCTGTCAACATACCAGGTTCCTTTCCCACCCTTCATGGCAGAGAGAGTGAATACTGAAGAGTCCATTATTCTTGATTGCAACGGTAAAATCAGCTGGCCAAGTTCCATGAAGCCCAGAAAGCAGGAGTACTCTTCCCCATCCCTAAACATCTGTGGAAGTACTATAACGTTCCCACAGGCGTCAATCGCTTTGATCCAGCCAAAGTAAACTATGATTTCTAGAAGACTTGTTGGAGTATTTCGTTCAGCTCTTTATATCAGTGTTGCACTACATTCTGATATAGTTGAAGAGGGATACCTGGGTCATGGCCCTGCAATCTTCTTTTCAAATGAAAGGGCATCAGTGTCTTGACTACTGGGCGAGATTCGTGCTCTATCTGATGCATTTAAGTAAGTTCTGATACAGTAGAGAATGGGCATGTATTATTCTGGGGTACTACTTTATCAGGTTGACAGTCATTTTGCAGTTCACTGGAACATAAACAGTAGACCTGCCAGGAAATCCTCCATAGGTCTTGACTGTTGAAGCCAAAATGCCTTTCGTATTCTTTTCCTCCAAAGAAAGCTGACTTTTCAGGGTGGTATGGTTACAAGAACTGCTAGGTGGCTCAAAGATCTAGCAGTTTGCTCGCCAGTCGGAAAGATACATGTCCGATCAGGCTATAGTAAACATTATTTTTGCTGTAGTCTTACTTTTCAAGAATCAGTTCTTCTTTATATTGCACATGCCTCTCATCATCCAACCCTCCCTACCCCAGGGATGAAGAAGCCAGGATGTAGCCACTTAAAGTAACATCAAAACCTGTTGACAATGGAGCTGTTCAGTTGTTGAGGATGTGACCTCACAAGGCTTCTAAAACCACCTATTCGTTAGGGCTATAAAAAAATCACTTGGGGTGACAAGAACTACTTGTGGTTAGTCTGAGGATGCTCAACACCTGTCTGAACGTTAAGCACTCTAAAAGCCCACCACCCAATTTTGGCAGCTCCAAGGCAGGGGGACTGGATCATCTCCTTCACGTGAACGACTTCTGATTCCATGTTGTTATCATAAAGTGGAATGGCAAAGCAAGTTCCATTAGTTCATAATGGTGAGCAAAGTCTGTGTATTCAAAGGACCTCCATTTGCACTACTAATAGCCTTTATTCATGAACTAAGGCTGTTCTCTTGTAGTGTCCAGAGGAACGTTTGATCATAGCATGAAATATTGTCGTTTGCCCATGTAAAGGATGATTTCCACCATCACAGGATACAGATCATTGATATGGTATGTGCCCGACACCTCAGAATATTTGAGGGGAATTAGATTTTGTTTTGTTTTGCGTTTTTTTTTTGGGGGGGGGTCACTTCAAGTATATCCATTTGCCACCAGAGACAACCATAAACAGGTGATATATAGCTGTTCCTATCCAAACAAGATTAACTAGCTAAAGAACATACTGCCATTTGCTACGGGCAACCTGAGAATTTTCAACGTGTAATGTATGGACACGGTCTGTAAAGATGCCATGGAACTCACGCTGATATCCATGGTGGTTCAGAAAGCCATGGTCTATGGAGTTGGTCAACTTGAGTCTCCAGACCTCTATGGTCTACCATTAATACCAAAGATGTTGCAAGCCAGGTCGAACATTTTCCCCTTTGCACTGAAGATTTTACTTGTGCATATTTACAGCCTGTTATGTAAAGCATTTAGTCTACAGGGTTCTCTAAGGAGGTGGTGATGTATAATGCCAAGATGGAAACTCCACTTTTTTACAGAAGCTTTGTAGTGTTGGGCCATCTTTTTAAAGTAGTTTCACTAACAAGATTTTGACATCTATGGCTCATCAAGGCTTTCATATCAAGTCTGTGTCTGCTACATTGGGTAAGACTGAGCCAGGCAGACCTCTGTTCCTTTTTTGTCGATCGAAGTTTTACCTCAAGTGATCGTTGAATCACAGAGCTAGTACATCCCTCTTCCTTCCTATCCATAACAGTCGATCTGGTTATACATACCAGGCTTTCACTTTTAGGCCTGTCTTGTTTACTATTGAAAGCTTGGTTGAGTTTGATTGAGTAGTGCTATTGTACAGGATTCTACTATGATGAGCACTTGGAGATTACCACCCACTTTCAGTCTCTTGGTTTTCCCATATGCTTTGTCCGTGAGTAATTAATTGTGAAATAAATATGACGAACATCGAGAAATTTCTTTACCTACTAATACTATTTAACTATAGAACAATGTAGAAACTTTTGCAAATGTCCGAACTGTGTTCTTATCTTTCTCAATTGGAATAATCAAAGTGTCAAGAAAACTAAGGATTTTGCAGTTATCATCCCGGGTTGGCCAGCATTAACCTCAAAAAGGCGCAGCTGGCAAATTGTCGTCACATGGGGTTTTTTTTGGGGGGGGGGGCATATCGATTGATGAACAAAACTGCCAAGAAGGGCAGATTCCTTTGTAGAACGATCCACTCTGAAGATGATGAAGCATTGCGTGTTTCCACAAAATTAAATTCCATAATCTGCACTGGATAAACACTATACGTTACGTCACACATATTTACATACCTGCAGATTTACGCAGGACAGACAATGCATAATCTTTTAGGCCCGACTCAGGGTCTGAAATACCACCCCAGTGTCCCTTGGCCGTGGCTGGATCTGAAGAGAACTCCAGGTCTGCAGATCCAACATCACCATCCTTAATCCATCCTTCGACAGGAGCAGTGTTGTCGACAAGAACTATTCAAAACACAATATGTACCAGAACCTATAGCATTGCCAGATTTTTATTTGTCAAATTCACATCACATTTGGTTTCTTTCTCAGTTATATAGGCATACGTGGATCCAATAATTGGGATACCTCATTCTCAGAGGTCATTAATCATCAAGCATGTGCATGTATGTATACCTGTTAATTGAAAAGCCGTCAGTGAAAACTGGATGATAGACAACAAATAGACATTTACATTATTAAATTCTGTTGAGGTAGTCATTACTGTTTTATTGTACTGAAAAATTATACAGCTTTTAAAACTGCAAATTTGGAAAACAATCCTACTTGGTTTTTATGGTATAGTATTCATAAAGATGTGGCTCAGTACCTCCGTTTGAGTAAGCTGTTACATTTTTCTCCTTGTGTCCATAGTTGTAGGCAGTGACAGTGGCATAGTATTTGTGGTTATGCTGCAAAGGTAACTGGTCTTTACAGAAAATGCTGCTGTGTGTTCCCATCATAGTAAAGGGAACAATATTATCCAGACCAGGCCAGGTGCCGAAACCAACCCGGTACTTGCCTGAAAACGAAGAATAATTAGCAAATAGCGATTTTGACTGTTTATGAAAAAGAAAACCCAAACTGCCACTTACATTTAAAAAAAATGAAATCTAAAGTCACAAGACTAACAACAGAGTTTGTCTTGTTTTGGTTTCTATGACAACAGTCTACACACTTCCATACATAGTTTAGGGCATGTCTTTAGACTTACGTTGGGGATACACAATGAATCTGAAAACTTGTCAATTGTACAGCTAATATAAAGACAGGTCTAAACAGGATAAAACAAATACGTACTGATTCCACTCTCAGCATCATAGAAATCATGCCAGTTTGCACAAAGTTCCGTTTTTGAGGACTGGTACTTTAAGTCCTTTTTCGTGTGGACACCATCATACACATTCCCTGGCACAGGAGGAGAACTATCAACCACTATAGGCTTTTTGGCATGGTGTACGGTACGTAGGTCCACTGTCAGCAAAAACGAATATTGTGATCAAAGGTCAGTTTTCTAAATATAGAATATTCTTTGTGTATGTAAATTTGGCATATGCATCAGAAAAATGCATTTCTTGAACTGATAAAATTACGAATAAAGGCAGACTTCAGCATACAAACCTATAGCCAGAAAACACAATGCAAACTAGAAGGTGCTATTGTTGTTATCGTTCTAACTGAATCACTATCACGCAAAGACAGATATTTAAACATCTTCAAAAAGGCCAACCACGCTTTTTGATTCAATCAAATTCTCTTCATGCACAGGCACATATATCGAGAAACTCGGCTCGAAAAACCTCCCTTTGTGTGATGGGCTTCTTTGAAATCGTACCTCCTTTAACGTCAGTTTTATTTGTTACCTGGGCACAACCGCAGGCACTTGTGAAATTAAAATTACTTCTGGGCAGTGATAACTCACCATTGTCAGTGGCTCGTATTTTAACCCACACTGGCACACCGTCTGGTAATTTAAATGGCAGGCTTACAAAAGTGAAATTTTGCATAGTGTCCCAGCCTCTCACGTATGTGTCGCGTTTGCTTTTACCGAGCCCTACTTCAGTTTTGAGAAGTCCTGAGCCTCTGTCACTGTAAAATATTAAGAGAATAAATCATATTCATCACTATTTGCCAACATCTTTCATCATCTACACATAGTTTATTTGTCATCGCATGTGACGCAAAATTTTGAGACGTGAAGAACACTTTGCCTTAATTGGAATAAGATATGAGACAAGGATGATAAAAAAAAGTTGTTGTCTAATTGATGTGTAAACCCTGCCTTATGCCTAATTCTAAAAAGATAATATCATGAGATAAAGACGCTAAAAAGTTGTTGCACAATTGATTTTGCAATATATTACCTTCTTGTCATGTGATATTTGTATTTACAATAACAACGGCAGCTGTTAGTTTTTTTATCATATTAAAATTAATCAGATGATATCCAATGATATCCGATGACAAGTCGCAATAACATATTCATGCCGCAGAGTTCGTCGAATGAAGAAAATCACGTTAGGGACGGACTCACAAGACTTGTGCATCACTTCAAGCAATGGAATGTTGCCTGGTTGACATGAGTATAAAGCAATTTTATTGCATTTACACTTTAATGCAAACACGCGATAAGAATAATTGACAATAAATTGCTCATTTTTGCAAATCCTCTCAGAGCAAATATTTTTCCCATAAAAATTAAAGACCATAGCATGGTTCATAATGAAACTCGAAACTCACGTAACATTGAATTCGGATGATAAGACTGCAGTATCTTCATCGTACTGAACGTTATAAATATCATATACTATGGGTGGGGTGGTGTCAACTATGTAGGGTCTTTGGTGACACACTGTCAACGCCATGGGTCCACCGGCATCCACATTAGTCAAAGCACGTATAGTCACATGGTACGCTCCATCTGCAACGGTCTCGGAATTTGTCAAGATATAAAGATGACTACACCGACTTTTGTGTTCGATTTATGTAAATGAAGTCCATTTCATGATTCATCTGACACAATTCTTAAAAAAAAGTTCAACATATGTTTAAAGCGTAATGGTAATAAACTTTTGTTTTGTTATGAAGACGTAAAAATATACAGATCTACGTCTTTTAAAAAGGCATCTTGGATTTCCCATTTTAATTCACGGGCTCCAAATACACCCATTTCATCACTTTTTTCGCACTGTCAAGATTAATTCGATTAGGTCCTATTTTGAAACTGAGAACTCAAAGTGTCCGGTGGACCTCTGCAAATGACATGGTCCTCACTGGCGTACATTATCGCCCTCCCGGTCAGTCTGCAGCTGAAAGAGACTTATTTATTGATACCGTTTCTGATTCTATATGGATGCAATAGAACTAAATCCTCATATTCTTATTCTTATTGGAGGTTTCATTGATCTATGTCAATCCTGGGACTGTCCACAATGACAGTGGGCTTGGTCGGCGCCTCTTCGGTATCGTCACTCAAATCAACCTGTATCAACTTATACGCGGCCCTACCCGCGTTTCCGAGTACTTTGAAAGATAACTAGACCTTATGATCTGTGATTCTCTTGGTGATGTCTCAAATTTTGATGTACAATCGCCTACTTCTATCTCTGAGCATCCTGTTGTCTTCAGCTTATTCTCTATTTTGAACCACTGAGATTGATCCTTTAAAGGAACAATTTGGGATTACAAACGGACCAACTTGGATAACCTTAGCAGAGCCCTGCAAGATGCTGCCTGAGACACAGGTGTAGCAGTGTTTCAGTTTGATTCTATTGTTGACAAAGTCTCTTATTGGTCTGATCTGTTTCTTAACACTTGCAAACAGTTTGCTCCATCCCGAAAAATAGCAATCTGGCCTAAAGGTAACCATGGATAAACTACAATTATAACAAGACTCGTGAGACATTGGAGCCGTGCCTGGAACTAGTATAACAGATTCACCTGTCAACCCCGACCCTATACCTTTCTCATACCCACCAGGGTATGAGAAAGGTATAGGGTCGGGGCTATAATAAATTTTTTTATTTATTAATTTTCTACAAACTTAAAAAAAAATTAACAACTTCACGGTGAACGCTGTACATGAAAAACTCTATCCGTTTCTGTTTTGAAAAACTTCGTTCCGAGCTCGACTCTAAAAATATTATTCTTTAAAAATGATGGAACTGTGTAAAACCATCCTTGGCAACAAACTCCATCAATCCATTCCACCGCTTATTGACAATTGAAA
>OZ026613.1:35610305-35645305 GCA_964020975.1 Hermodice carunculata | reverse complement strand
GATCTTTTCAAGTGACGCGTGAAACCTTTAATGCCCATTTTGCTACCCAATGAAGCCCGACACAACAAGACAGCCCCCTAACCCTACCCACCTTTTCCTTCAGGACTGATGCTCACCTGAACATGTTTTAAGCAGACGCTACTCATGTTATAAAAAGTCCTACTATCACTTAAATCTAGCTCTGCGTGCGTGCCTGACAATGGAGCAAACATTCTCTTTAAAAAAAATACTGCTTCCGGAATTTTTAATCCTCTAACTTCTCCTGGCAACATTGCCACTTCCCTGGAAAAATTTCATGTCTGTCCAGTTTTTAAGAAGAACACCAAACAATCAAGGAAAAGTGTCGGCCTCTCCTTGGTTTGCAACATCCCAAAACTTTTTGAACGCATTCTATATAATGTCTTATATGAGTACTTGACAACAAACAATCTCCTAACGACTAAAAACTGGTTTCAAAGCTAATGACTCCACTATCATTCAGCTCGTTTCTCTCCTCTGTGATATTTATAACGGACTCGAACTGAGTAAAGAAGCACGGGTGATCTGTGCTACCAGCTGAAGTTGGTGTACCACAAGGCTCTTTCTCGCCCCCTGCTATTTCTCGTTTTTATAAATAACATCACAGAAGGCATAACGTGTGGTCTCAAATGATTCGCTGACGGCACCAGTATACTAGAAATTATTCCTAGTGCTATATCATTCGTGTCAGTAATAAATCAAACCAACCGGTAGCCCTTCTCCGAAGAATGAAATACAAACTAGGAAAGATGATTTGCTGCATAGCAAATCAGTGTGTGTGTCTTCAAAGCATATTGGTATGGCAATGTACAACTATTCCATAAAACAGGAGTAGAAGTTGGAATGGCATCTCTGTCTATTATAGCTTTGAAGTTATTCAAGATTTAAAATTTCTAATGGTGCTTTTTTACATAATTTAAATTGCTACAACTTTTATTTTTAATTCATTAGGTGATTAGGTGCCAATGGTCAACAAGCCCCTAGTAGAAGTTGGAATGACATCTCTATTATACTGTTGAAGATATTCAAGATTGAAAATATCAAATTCAGAAAGAGAGAAAGAAAGAAAGAAAGAAAAAAAGAAAGAAAGAAAGAAAGAAAGAAAGAAAGAAAGAAAGAAAGAAAGAAAGAAAGAAAGAAAGAAAGAAAGAAAGAAAGAAAGAAAGAAAGAAAGAAAGAAAGAAAAGTGTGTGTTGACACACACACACTTTAATGATAGAATGCATGAGCAGGGATCTTGAGCATGTCCTGGACTCTGTAATTGTATATAAATAGTGCAGCCCAAAATGTTTTCTTTAAGAGCCACTGAACTGACTGGTGTCCAGAAAGAAAACATTAACTTATAATTAAATTACCAAACAGGCATAGCCATTCAATCAATGCAGCCAATGTTTATATGACAAAATTAACTCATTCAGTGATAAACCCAAAGGATATGCTCTTTGCTAATTCTTTCAAATTTGCATTGCTAATACAATGTGTGAAACAAATAAAAAAGGTCAGAATATCACAAATCATGAGCAGATATTATATTCTATTATGATGGTCAGATATTTTAAATCAGAACCCCCTAATTTAAAAGATAAGAATACTCAGTATATCCCTTTGATACAAATTTTACTGACAGTAAATGAAGACTTCTGTCCTGAATGAGTCAAGGGATGCCACATTTTCAAAGGGTCATTTTGATGTCACATCTTGTAAAATATATACCAGGATTATGGCTTGTTTGCAGTTTAATTGAGATGTGACACCGCTGTAAAAATGTCCCACAGGTCTTACGGTGTTGATAAAAGCTGTGGATTATGAGTGAAATCTATTGGGGGTAATAAAATACACATAAACTTAAGGAGGAAAGGGTAGGGTTTATTTTGATGTGGTTACACTTGCCAGGACTTTGGAATAAGCTGGCCATTTGATACCAATCATTCACTGTCACTGGTCATGTGTGTTTGGTGGGGTGGCAGACACATAGCAGGGCCAGCTCCACAGTAAAATGGTGTCCCTTTAGCCAGATTATTTTGTAAAAAATCCAATTATTTGATGCTACAAAAGTGAAAAAAAAAACGTATAAATGTCTACAGCAGCACTCATGTGGACCTGTTTACAAACACCACTAATTATAGCAGCCGGGTTGAGTGGCAGGGCAAAGAGGTCAGTGATAGGCTGTTTGGCCCACGAGCACTGTGGTCACAACTAATGAGACGGCCCCCAGAGCTCAAGTTAGGTGGAATGCACTATATAGTATATAACATATGGAAGATTTAAAACTTTAATTAGCCCTCATTTGCATAATTTTGAAAAGCATGACCTCTCATTATAAAAAGGGCAGACTTTATCTATAGAAGTATAATTGTGCCAAGTTTGGAGTTTCTACGTGTTATACTTTTCAAATGAAATGTCGGACAAATTTGCCTGTAAAGAAAGAAAGAAAGAAAGAAAGAAAGAAAGAAAGAAAGAAAGAAAGAAAGAAAGAAAGAAAGAAAGAAAGAAAGAAAAAATTCCTAGAAAAACAGAAAAGTGTTTGCTGACACACACTTTAACTATCCCGTAAAGCCCTTACTATAGGGTATACACACCAATGATACGGCTTATCCTTAAATTGGTTGTGTACTCTTTGATGACTGTACGTGTGGCTTATCATCTCTTGAGGCCGGTATAACGCTGGACCGATTTGTGCTGCTGCATTGAGGCACACAGCCCATCTCCTTCTTCAATCCGAGCTGGATTGGCAAACTCTATTTGTTCGACTTTAATATAACAAATTTGTCGTTTTTTTATAGGATGGCCAAGAAATTCACCCCAAAGTAGCTATATGACCTAGTACCTCAGGACACTCATCTTACCACTAATCTTAATTTGCTCAATCGCCTCAATATTAAACAGGTAAAAGTCAGAACCTAACATTATTAGGACTCCTTCCTCCCTTCCTGTATTCACCTTTTGAATAACCTACCGCTTGACATTAGGCTATTTGCGACACTAGCAATCTTCAAATCCAAATTAAAATCGACCTTGCTATCTGTTAATATTAACTCCATTATTTCTCACATGGAAAGCGTTCCCCAAACACTTGTCATATTCAGCTGCACCTGGGCTGCTCACAGTTAAACTCACATCTTAGTAAATCAACATGATCCTTTCACGAGCTTGTGCATGTTCTTTTCAAAGCGAAGACATCCATCACTTTTTCTTGTCATGTCTTCTCTTTTCAGCCAAAAGGTATCATTGTTGGACATTGTGTGTCATATTCTGGCACCGGGAGTAACCCTTAACTTACTGTATATCCGTGAAGCATTCTCCCTATTACACATCTTAAACAAGGAAATGCTTATCTAAGTGACGATGATATCATGAAAATATTTAATGCTGTGCAAAACTATATTGTATTATCTAGAAGATTTGTCTTCTTCGTTTTTTTCCTCTTCTTGTGCCATAAGCACGTATTCTAAATTGAATCCTAGTAATGAGTCTACCGATTGTATCGTATAGTCCTGTGTGTCATTCTGTGCGTTATCCTTATCTGAAGAGCCTCTTAGTTTTTGTACCACTTCGGCAATTCAGTTTAAATAAACATGTTTAAATGAAAATGTAAACTACTCCGTCCCTGTGTAAATTAGGCATGTCCATCAGAACCAAAGATGTGCATGTGAGTCCTCATAACTAGAACTCATTTCCAAATAGGGTCGCGTGCGCGAAAGAAAATTGGTGACGCGAATAAAATGATATTCATAGTTGCGCTCTGGAGTGCATCCAGCAGTTTCATTTCTATGATTGTTGTGGTAAAAATATACGGCAAGTAAATGTGCAGTAAGAAATGTACCGAATGTAAATCTGCATGCTATTTCCCTCTTTCATGTTAAATCAAAAATATTACTTTATCTAAACTTTTAGAGGAGAGTTATGCTTCTTTTGTGCACCTGTCAACATACTGACAAATGCGGAGAACACTCAACATGTATTATACAGCTGCCAATACACACCTGCTAGCTGAACAGGAAAGAAAACGGCAACATGTGTCCACTCGGATGCGTGAAAAAGATGTTCATGTGGGTCCTTGTGAGGTTCCACATCGTCCTTGCAGGGGCGCGTACCCACGGAGCACGTATATACCAGAATTCCTGTCTCATTGTTATGTATGCCATCCCAGTTGGCTAAGAAAAGTGAACAATAAAATGAAAGCATGTCCAAATGATCTCTGAATATAAGCGAAGTATTTGAAATCTTTTAGGCAGATTCAAAGTCCCGTTGTGAAGAAAAAAATACTTATTTCACGCTAATTTCATGATGTATGTATATGTTTGCAATAGATCAGTTATTCACATGGAGTCACCAGCAAAAGGATTTGCGACAATGATTAGAAATGCGTCTATATACATGTATGTGTGGTCTTAATTACGCAAACTGCTCTTAAAAAGTTAAAGTAATTTTAATTACTGTCCATTAAACCAAGGTATTATGATTATCGATATTATGATACTCTAAGAGCTTTGGTCACAGACAATGAACCGAATTATCTGAAAACTGAGAGCTAAAAGCGATATGCGGAGTCAATAAGATCTTAAAATTATATTTCTGAAGAGTTTATCTATATTTTACACTTGCCGGCACCGCTTCAGATTTTTTTCTTTGGGAGTACGAAACGGTCCATATTTAAAATTTTTTTCACCAAATCAAACCTTTTATTGTTATCGCTTCAGTACCAAATTCAAAGCGGTAAACTGTGTTGTAAACTTTGCTACTTCAGATCCACTTAAAAATGTATTGATGAAAATATGATTGACACGAACCAGCAATCATTCTGTTTGCCCGGGTATATTTTTGATCAAGCAGAGGCGTGTGGCCATTGAAGATTGTCTTTGAGCCTTCGCCGTCGATAATATACCTGAAGTGAGTGTCAGCATTTGGTTATCTGAAACTGCTTTGCCGAACGTGTTCAGTTTACTCATGTATTTCCAAATTTTGGTCCAGTATAAACATACAAAACTAATGATAAACTAGACATACCTTCAACGCAATCGTTAACTGAAGGGTCTGCCATTTGCCCAAATAAGGTCATGGTGACACTAAAATCTAATCAGTTCATCTTGGCATGTTAAATAAGCATACTGCCAAATTTGAGCAAAATTCATTGGATCATTCTGGAGATATTGTGGTAACTAGCCCTAACGAGTATGTAATTTGGCTGCCATTTGCTCAAATTAGGTCATGGTGACACCAAAATCTAATTAATTCATCTTGCAAGGTAAGGCAAGCATATACCCAAATTTGAGCAAATACATGGAGGCATTCTGCCGATATTGCGGTAACGAGAATCCGCATTCTGACGGACGGACGGACACCCGGATGGACGGACAACCCGAAAACAGAAAGGATCCCCCTATGGGGCGGACCCTTAAAAACTAGCAAAGGCAGTTAGTATTGTGCAGTAAACTGATTACATATTCGTGTCGGTTGCTACAAAATGTCGCAATAATATTGCATCATTATGGTACTAGGATCGCACCAGAATATCGTGTAACCGTTCTCCCATTCCAACAAATTCTCACCGATTAAGTTAGTTTTCATGCAAAACGTATCCACATTGCCTTGCCTACTGTTTGTATGACAGATTGAAAAGAAAAACTAAATTACCCAATGCATTTGGCAGCGCTCAGAAACGAGTACACATTCATCACGCAAATTAGGTGTTTTCTTTGAGTTCTTGGTACAGCTACATTCTGAAATTTACCCATTTTGTCGATCAAAGAACAAAAAAACAATTTCCATGTATAAGAATCGAAAGTACACCACAAAAGGCCACAATTTGCACATAGCTCCTATTAGTAAATGTGCACAGCCTTTGTTGTCATGAAGTGTAGCACTATCAGAAAGAAAGCCGTGCTCACGAGGTTTTGAAACATGATCTCTGTTTCTGAATATCTATCCGATTTTGGCAGAACAGTCGACAGATAATGTTTAGAAACACTTGGCAGACATTATGCTATTATATGAGCTATCTTAGATATGTGTTAGTCAAGATTATATATGGTTTATTTACCTAGAGTAAGCAATTTAACCAATTGTGTACCTTTCGTGTTCCTGGTGTAAAACACAAATAATATGTAACGCATACAAATGTAATGTTGACTTATCTCAAGCAAGTCAATCAACCTGGTTGAATTCTGTAAAAGATACATTTAATTTGCTCGGGCTGCAGGAACTTTGGGATAACCAAGATGATTTTTTTCAAGAATTTCCTTCTAATCTTTTCCGTAATAAAACAGAAAACAAATTCCGAAATCAGTGGAAAAATGAAATGTTGAATCAAAATAACGAATCTAAATTGAGAACGTATACATCTTTTAAGACAGAACTTAAATTTGAACATTATTTAGATGTTGTAAAAAATTTCGAAACAAGGAGTAATATAACTAAATTACGCATCAGTGCACATAATTTACATATCGAAACAGGAAGACATAAGCGTCCTACCAAAGTTCCTGTTAGCCAGAGAGTTTGTGACACTTGCCAAGAACTTGATAATGAATTTCATTTTGTTATGACATGCACTAAATTTCAAAATCCAAGAGAAAATCTGCTTAAGAGTGTAAGCGAAATATTTTGTAATTCGGATGCTTATGCTGTTCAGAGTATGTTTAAATTTATTTTGGTACTGCATGACACAGAACTTGTATACCTATTTGAAAATTTCATGGACAAAGCCATTTCCCTAAGAGAGAAACCACTGTAATCATGTAACACCGTGCCAATTTGATGACTGCACTCTATTTTCATTTCAGGTGATTAGTGATTTATGTAAATCTTTTGTATCTATTGTACTGTACTGTGCTGTACGTGTCTGTACTGTTTTTTGTTACATTTTTCTTTTGATTGTGTGCATGTTTTAATGTGATTTTCTTCTTTTTTTTTTCTTTCATACTCTACATGTGTACATGTTGTATATTTGACATATTGATGTATTTTATGTAACAGCGCAGTCAATAAAGATTCATTCACAAATAATATGCGTTTTTGCTATAGGAGGAAGCCAAACCCCAACTCATTCACTCCATGAAGGTCAAATAGTCTGTAGCAATATCTGGATCAAGTTTACTAACATAGTGTGAAGGAAACTGATATCTTCTGGGATTGCTTTACGGGAAGGAAATGAAATAGAGGAATCACCTTGCGAATATGAATATGGTTGCTTTCACAATCCTTTTCATTTTGTCATAGGATAAGCAAATGAGCATATTTTCCCAACACACTCCCAAATAGACCCCCTTCGGTATTTACTGCTACACAAACAATGAATTACGCCCCGTAAAAGTAATCCGTGTGGAAGAATGTGCTTTTTCCTGCGTAAACGTCCAGTGACCACTGGACAATAAGAAGCTAAGCAGGACATCCGACAAGCCCCCTTTTCAATAGCGTGTACATTTGTGTGAAATTATGTTGCAAGTTTATTATGTCTCTTCATCAAAATATACCAAATCAAACATGGCCTTGCATGCGAGCAAGAAGTACACCCGGTGCTTGGCATCCCCAGACACACGTTTTTTGCCTGGCGTGCTTGATTTTTATAAACATATGCAGGCCCATACTGATGAACTTCTTAAATACTAGTAACTTGACGTCACCTGTTAAAGAAAATGGTAAAACGGCAAGGCAGTTGCAGGTTAATCAGGGAACGCTCTCCTTGATTACGTTTTTACACCATAAAATGTAATACATAAAATAGAAATAACTTCTCATTTTGTCAGCCGTAATATTTTCCAACCCATATTCTCTGGTTTCTGTTCACGACTACACAGGTTCTCAGACTTCTCGTTTTTACAGCACAAACGCGTTATGTTTGATATATAACTTAATGGACATTAAGAAAAGAAATGTATTTTTCATGGTTTCTAGTTTGTACCTGTAATTTCGAAGACTAGTTTCAAACTGGCAACGCTGTTGGTATATTATAGGGGTGAAGGAGGCACACCGTTCGTGAATCAGTTTATCTTCCTTAACATTAGACAATGGTCCAGGTGAAGGTGGAGTCAGGTCTGTCAAGGTTGCCTTTCCGTAAATGAAGTTTTTGTAACCTGTAAGACACGTAGGAGTAACTCTCACTGCATGATAATGTGCTAATTCTGTTGCATTATTGCAACCATTGCGATACTGCATGTAAACGTCTCAAGAAATTAACCTCCCCCCCCCCCCACCTGCTGAATATGAAATTACAGTACGAGGGGAGAGTTTTTTTGGGTTTTTTGCAGGGATATATGTTATCATTCAATATTTATTCCCGAGTCAAGTCCTGTTATATTTTGTGCAATTGATCGCAAATACAAAATGCGAATTTATTCCCATAATTAAAAGTGACCGATGTTTACGCCTGCATACCTTATCAAACTTTTTCCTAATATGAACCATATTGCATTTGCTTCAAAAAAGGTCACTTAATCAAGTACGAAATCAGCGAATGAACTCATGATCACATATTATTAATTCTACCTGCACTTTCCATATATATATATATATATATATATATATATATATATATATATATATATATTTGTTTGCTAAAATGAATCACGTGAATAGTGACACTTAACTCACCTACGGCATTGAAGAGATATACATTATAGTAGTGTAAGATGTTGTGGTGTAAATCTACAGTGAACGAAAATGCCAATGCCGTTGCGTGTCCTGTACCCAGACGCTCAAAATGCTGAAATAGACCTGTCTGAAATTGGGATAAAAATAAATCAGGTCACATTGGGGGTAGATGCAAAACGATCTTTAATACAAACTTTCCATGGACTATACTCCTAACATTTTTTATTGCATTACTATACCTTATGTCTGCTTTGTGTCTTATATGTTATCTTTAAGAGGATCAGTCGTTGCTAATTACTTTTACAATTGTTCGTTTTGCAGGGCAGGACAAAATAAATGTAAAATTATCCGATCCCTTTTGTCCAGTTCCGTCTGATAATTACACACACACACACACACACACACACACACACACACACACACACACACACACACACACACACACACACACACACACACACACACACACACACACACACACACACACACACACACACACACACACACACACACACACACACACACACACACACACACACGTATACATGTATATATATATATGTATACATGTATATATATGTATACATGTATATATATACATATATATACATATATATATATACATATATATATATATATATATATATATATATATATATATATATATATATTATGGAAAGTCGTTGATTCGGTATTTGATTATATGATTATATGATAGTATATTTGTTCACATGAACAAATCGATTTCATCATACAAATAAATCGATTGGATCACATGAACAAAAATTCTTCCTTTAGTCATACGATTAAATACATTTGACCATATGAACGAATCGATTTGATCATCAGAACAAATAGACTATATTTGATCATATGAACAAATATATTGGTTCATATGATCAAGTTTATTCGATCACATGATCCAATAACATTGAAACTGAGTACAACGATGCTCCCTCTCATATTATCAAATATTTATTCATATGATCAAAACACTTCCGTCGCATGTGCAATTTACCGATTAATTCATCAGATCAAATATTATTTGTTCATAAGAAGAAATACTTCAGTCATCCATTCTCAACACAATTGGCAAATTTTTCTATCCGATCAAATACTAAGAAGAGAGAGGAAAGGAGGATAGTAAAACGGATAATAAAGAAATGTTTCCCCGTGGTTTAGAGACGAGACAGCAATTTACAAAATTTCTTCAGCATCGAATATTACTGAACCACTTTATTACAGCCTAGCCCTTAGAGAACTATTACACTCCTGACAGCTAACATATGACAATTTTGTTGCTATTTTTTTCTCAATGCGCAAAACCTCTACCTGAATTCACAAAGTTGCCTATCTTTAAAAGATATAATTTTCCTCCAACTTAAATTCTGAGGAGACATTTTGCATCTGTTGGTTCTTTTGGCATTTACAACAGGTTATGTTATCCTTTTAAATCTGTTTCATCAAATCAAACATTATATACCCAGACAAACCTCATGAATTTCTACACCACTTCCCTCTATCTTGTTAAGTAGTTCACATGTTCCGTCTGTCCCGTAGTTATAGTTGAAGCTCAAACATTTTGCTGGGGGATACGACCGACAATCTCTTGCACAAGCTGGTGCATTAGCAAACCGCGATACCTTAAAAGGTGCGGTTACCAAACGTCCAACGCGAGGTGCTGAAAGTATATTGTGATTTCATGATTTTAGAACAAATTTTAACCCATTTTGATACTCTTGTTGTCCAAATAGTAAAGTGCATAGTCAGGCATTTAATTTTGCAAACACTTAACTTTTCTTTTAAATGTTGCCCAGGTATGTACTTTCGCGAATCTGTATGAATGAACATTTGATAAGTGTTTCAAATTTCACGTTCTTAACACGTTCGTAAATTATATATAAGTGCTCACCAGAAAAGTGTTCCAGCTCCCTCAATCCATGAGGGTCAAAACCAGTGTTGACCGCACTTGTTCGTTTTTCTATGGTAAACGGGTTATAGGACACGAGCTGGTCACCATGGATACCAATGCCAAACCCAACAGCAACCTATCATGAAATGAGTATGTATTATCTCATTGGCGTAAGCATATTTTATTTGAAGTTTATTTTAGAGCAGGTTTCTCTGTGCATTATGTTAGCGTGTTGCTTTGTTTACATATCTAATGGTGACCAAAAGTGTATCATTCGGTAAAACGAACCATGACTACAAATTACAGTTCAGAGAAAAAAAGAAATTTCAGCTACTTTTCACAATGAACATGACCAAAAAAAATATATAGTTGTGCATGAGTAGTTTAGGGTAATATGCCTACCCTAAGGTGAATTTGTCTGCATTAAGTGCCAGAGCAGTGCCACTGCGAATCGGTGTTTGGTTGACTGAGTCAACAGAAATGAACACCATGTGCCCTGAATGCGCCGAGGAGAATTATCAATTGTGACTATCACTCTTGATTTGAAGCAGATGACATCGATGACACTGGACTCTCCCTGATAGTTTAAACGGAAGTAGTTCCATGTAGATAAATCAGCAGCACCCTCCTCCAGGTCAAATACAACTGCTAGCGGAACTTGTTCCAGTCAGTGGCAACACATCTCTTTCATCACATATTTCATGAAATGCGACTAAGCAATCATGACAAGACCAGTAGTAATAAAGCCAGCAAGACTGCGAATATAAGTCAAGACTTGAAAAATTTCCAATCGACAATTCAGAGTAATATGCTCACGCACGATGGTGCTCAATTTCATACCTGTCTGGTAAAGACAAAAATGTGTATTTTCAGGTAATTTTCTTCTTAAAACGTCATATGAGACTGTCACCGATGGGAGATGAGAAAGTCATATGAAACTGTCGCTGATGGCACATGAAGAAATTGATATTGGGTACAAAATAACAAAACCATTGCTGAGACACGCAATATGTCACTACTGAAATGTTGATTTTGAGTGAAAACTTACTAGTCTTACAAGTAGTGGAGAATCATCTTGTATCATAACTGTCATTTTCAGCAGCTTTGGATTACTTGTAGCCAAGAAGGCTGGGGTGATTCGTCCTCCTGGCAAGCTGGTGTCGTACGTCCCCAACTCACACACTGCATGGGATGCATCTCCTTGGTTGTTTTTGGCTGTCACCGTAAAGAACAAGGGCACGCCCGATGTCAGTTTCTAAGGAAAAAGCAAAAATTAAAAATTAAACAAAAGTATTCAAAAACACAAATATTCTATTCATTATTTGCTTCCTTAGATTTTCTGTGGATATATTGTCCAGTTTCTTTTCCACCGTGTATGTATATATATGTGTATGTATATATATATATATATATATATATATATATATATATATATATATATATATATATATGTATATATATATATATATATATACATATACATATACATATATGCGTGTGTGTGTGTGTGTGTGTGTGTGTGTGTGTGTGTGTGTGTGTGTGTGTGTGTGTGTGTGTGTGTGTGTGTGTGTGTGTGTGTAAAAACAAATGCACACAACATTTGATACTAAAAACCTAAAATTCAGTATTTGGTGCATGTTGTATGAAGCGGCGCCTGCATTCTGCAAAGCATACAAGACTCAGACACGGTCAAAACGTTCACTTTTCAGGTGAAGCCAAGAAGCACAAACACAGAGTTTGCTTTTCAGCCACCTTTCCGTTGTGTTCAGCTTTTTTCTGTCTTAAATCCGTGGATCTGGGCTGATATAGTCTATCTTTTCTTTTACCTTATGCTTTATATATATGCCATTTGACTACCCCTGGCAGTGAAAAAGCACTTCGCTTGAGAATATGAAGCATCTCTGGATAAGGAATGAAAACAAAACAGTAGACACAAACAACTTTATTAGAAAACATATCATATAACAACCTTGTTGAAAAAAGAAGCGGTGGATGTCTGCATGACAAAAAAAACTTCGTAAAGAATAACATCTCAAGGTAGAAAATAGTGCCAAAAAATCGCAGTCAAAGCTGATAGCAACCTTGCCCAAACTTTCATTCTTTTCGGGGGAAGAGCAATCATATATGACTATTCCGTGGAAAAACTTTCATGATTCTATTGAAAGTGCGCCCAAGTCACGACGAAGGAGAAAAAAATTGAAACCAGTATCGTGCAAAAATTTGGTGAAGGATTACCTGAAAAGCATCCTGATCAAACTTGAAAAATTATGTGCGAAAACACAATTTTCACTTTACTTTCGGAAATGGGCCATAGGGACTGCATTCCTTGGTTAAAATATGAAAATTTCTCAGACTTTTTCACCACACATAAATCTGAACACTCAACACCTAGTTTGAAAAGTTCGGAGAAAACTACATTTGAACAATGCTTCAGTCAGTATTTCATATGTAGCTTGTTACAACCGCAATGACACATATCACTGCTCACTTTAAACATCAGTGATGAAGCGCCTCCGAGTGGTTCATCATAAACTACGTCACAACCTCCAGGATACGTTCCTACGCAGAGAGTTTTGTACACTTCACTGCGATCATCTGCCGCCGCCACCTCTATATTGAAAGCTGGCTCGGTATAGTCAAGTCCTTCCTTTTGTTTGACGATGCATTGATTTCCCGACGCCAAAGCCCTTCTGTGACGTATCAATGCTGACCGACGTCCCCGCAGCAGCTTTTCAATATCGCCTCTCAATGCGTCACTGCAGTTGTTGCATTCAAATTTATCTTTGGGGATTCTGAGAGGATTGTAATCTTCACCCTCTGGACAGTTCAAGCATTTCTGCAATTGAAAAAAGACACATGGTTGTATCGAAGTATTGCTTCCAATCTGACAACTAACCTGATACAACGGGCCCATCCTGGTTGTTAGTGCAGATGTCACCTTAATCGTGACTGAGGTAAAAGTGGTTGAACAGAGTAAGTTTGCTTCCTGACTGGGAAAATAAAAGAGGGGTTCTGGTGTATACTGGTGATTTTCTAGCTAATCCAATCATTAAAAAGCATCACCACATTCCCTGCTATGCTATCAGTATAAACAATGATGTTCAGGGCAAACGTTTTTTTACAGGAAGGTAAAACAGGCGATTACTTTAATGGTGTAGGATATTCCATTCATTCACAATGCTACAAGTTGCGAGAAAAATTCATAATGGCTTGGCCTGTTTTCCGATCGTTTTCTTTTCTTGTTGGAAATAAAATATGTTTAAATCAATGCTACAAGATAGCTGCCTTGTGCGCAAGCACCACCTCGCTCTGCTTGACTACACAAGCAAAAGGGAATGCTACAACTGCCTTGTGTTAGAGATTTTACTAAAGAATTGGAATGATGCTAAACGGGACAAAAAAACATTGCAGTACGTCTTGAAACTTACATTTGCCTAGAGGTTTGACAAAAAAGACACAAGGAAACAAAAGTGTCATATATATATATATATATATATATATATATATATATATATATATATATATATATATATATATATATATATATATATATATATAATGTACAGACAAAACTCACTGCTTGACAATTATGAGCAACATATTTGCTCAGTGTGTCTTCACACAAAGATAAAACCTAAAAGACATCTGGAATAATTCTTGGGCTGCATTTTAACTGCCTCAACAGACTTGCACATCATCTAGACTATGTCTTGAACGGCTGTCCGATCTGCTTTATGATTTAGTAATGTTTTCTCTACCTTGTATCCTTTACAGCAAAACATATCATATGAAAGAAACAAATTTGATTCTTGTACATGATACTCAATATATTCCTGAGAAATATAGATTGTGAAGCAGTCAGGAAGTATTATTTTTAGTGACGCCAGTAAAATCTGGTAAAATAAAGGATGTTTTCTAACTGTTATGGAAAGGAAGCAGAGACGTATTGAAGGTCTTTTCATGTTTGCTAGAACTTTTTAGCGAGTAATATCCTAATTAACTCACCGACTTTGTATAAAAGGAGAAATCTGGAGGCGAAGGATCTCGTTCTGCGTCGTTCAGGTTGAAAATGTTCTTTATTATTTGTGGTGTCATATAATACCACAAACGCTTGTTGATAAGAACTCTTCGGATGTGGATTTTTACAAATCCAATTTTGATTTTCAGTTCAAATATCAAAATGGCCCTCAGTTCTATGTATAGTGGTATGAGATCCAGATCCATCCTTGCCCTATGGATATGAAAGGAAGTGTTATCAATTTGATGATACAAATGGTACTCAAGAGGAAAGCTCAAATAAAAGATTTCGATATGTTTTGGTAATGTAATATAAGGCTTCATACCGCAATTTTGATAGAGCAAAACACATAAAATCTCCCACTTAAAGCGCATAGGAACCTTTTGTCAATCTAGCAAAGTTGTTGCCTGTTGACTGGAAGACTGGGTAACACCCCCACCCCACCCCCGTCGCACACATACAGGTTCTGTGGCCTTGAAAGTGAGCCTTGTGATCTCTTCAAGATCACCAAAAGTAATCAGACCAAGGTTGGACAGTCGCACTAGCTGAAAAAAGTATATCCCAACCAAATTTCATTTGCTGGAGGGATATAATGAACTCATCACTTGTCTTTTCCCAAATGGAATATCAGGTTGCATGCTGTCATGGTAAATTCAGATATCTAAACATGCTGTACACAACATGCTAGAAACTAAGAACCAGAAAGAACTCATCTTGAGATGTGGTGGCTATTCCCATAGGACTTCCTAATCCTGTTTAGTAGTAGTCAATCTTCATGGAAATGATTGGGTAGATATGCTTAAATGCCGCCACATCCCAAATAGGAATATATAAAACTTCTCTCTCTTTGAGACAAGAACAAGTCCTCTAGACAGCATCCTGCTGGGAGTAGCCACTCTTATCGGATTTATTCGCACATGCGCACAGCAGACAGCACACCAAAGTCTGGAACTCTGTCCAAGGTTTGCCTTGAAACTCGGGGTGAAGAATCACTTCTCTTAATAAGGGATTGAAACCATCATGAATGTTGCCAAAAATAATAACAAAAAAATCAAGCAACAGTTCTATACCTCACAGCAAGTGGAAATTTTGAAAATTCGACGACCAGTTTAGTTGGAAACTTTGTTGTTAGAAGATATCCAGTCAATCTCAACTCAGCTGTCAGAAGCCAAAGCCATATTTTTGCAGAACCATAGACACTCGATCCAATCATTGGGTTAACTCTGCCCTGCAAAGAAAGTGAACAAATAAACAATAATGTCTTCCCTACCCATCAACGTCAACATTTGCATGTGCATAACACGGTTTTAAACAATATACAGATGACTAAAACATATTAGAATTTTTTTGTTTATGGATATAATTCCCTGCAAAATGATTTGCCATCATGGGTTTGATAACGAAAACGGTAGCGTTTCACTTTACATACACATTATTCCTTTGGTGATGATATAATTCGACAAGCAGAAAACTGTATAAAATGGTGACATACTCATGTTGGATTTTCTTCTTCCATGCAGAATGATTTGTTATAAAATATTTGCCTTTCTGAGATTAGATTGTGAACTCGGATAAGTATTTCTTCACATACATATGGTTACGTTGCCGATGATACGTCATATCCGGTATTATGTACATATACACATCGCAGTCGAAACGGGAATCAACAGAAATAAATATATGTTGCAAAGAAATCATGCACATGTATTGTATGACAGAACTGCCCCTGCTGACTTTATGAATATCAATGCCGACCATGCAAAACGATTTAATGAAGTTGAAAACCAAAGGAGCAAAGCGAGATGCATGGATATACAGGTGGAGGGATGGAGGATTACAATATGGCAGGATGTATAAACAGATGTAAGAATAAATGAAAAGATGGAAGGACAGATGGAAGGATGCAAGGACAAGCGGATGATTGATGGATGGACAAACAAATGATATCGCACCACTGCAGTCATGGAAGCTAAACACAAGTCGGCCCTGCACCGTACTCCAAAATGACCTCCAGCTCCAAATTCTGAAAGCAGAAAATTTCCTATTTTCGTTCAATTGTCAAAATATGATAGGTAAACTTAAAAAATTACCAACCAACATGATATGTGTTTACAAGGTTGAAGAAGTTCGAATTGAAACACGACTCAAATAGTATTTCAGTCCATCAAACAAAGTCAGAAACAAATTTCCATTATTGTGAAAAGCTTAAAATAACTTACCAAATATAATCGGAACGGGGCCCACCATGATGAAAAATCGCATCACAAAGAAGCGTTGGTAGTACGGCCCAAACCGTATTTCTTTTCCATACAAACATGTTTCTTTGAGATTAAATTCGTTGCCAAATATCCTCACAACTGTCTGTTCTATTTTCGTTATCAGCTGGTCCAGAACAAAAACAAAAACAAAAAACATTACTGAGACATATAAACTGAAAGTACTGAGATCAGTAGATGCACAGAACAAGGACACTAATTATTATATATACAATTACTGTGAAAATACTCTTCCTACCAATCATCTCCCGTCTTTGCCTGTCCTTGGAAACATTGTAGGTTAGTCAAACCGAGAGAAAATACTGTTCAGCTTTGTTGACTTCAGGCATATTTTTTAAGATTTTCCATTAACAATTGAAATTGTCAGGAACATTCTCTTGTAGATATTTAATGCATAATCACAGGCCTTCGACGAATAAATCGACTTTTGTTCAGATGTTGAAATATCAGTTCTGTCTGAAAGTAGGTGTGAATTTAATTAGCTTGCTAAGCTTCTCCGTCTTCACACATATCGAGGTAATAGAACTGTGTGGGGGCCCTGGAGCTAACGCACCAGCATTCACCCTGCTAATATGCTATTTATTTCCGCGATACCGACACTGATATATGTTGTTCTGAAAACTGATGTGTAAACTCCATCTGACACTACTTCGTAATGACTGAAGCTCTGCTTACCCACTTTTGGAAAGCTTGTCTGAGGTCTTCAATCAGTAGTTCAATGTCTTCAGAATCAAAACCCGAGAAATCAACCAAACGCATTACGTCACCAATCGTCATATTAAGCATCTGCTTTACAGCTGTAAAAAAACATACCGGCCAGTCAAAGTGACCTTACTAAGAAATAAACAAAACAGAACAAAACAAATAACAACGACAACAATAACAAAAGAGGCAACCTCTAAATCTAGCCTTGAGAAACATTGGCAGTATTACACATATCTTTGACATGCCCTGAGCTTTATGGACGTCAGTTGGTGGGATATTATTTCGTGAAAACTGTTTGTTACTTTGGACAAGGAAACCTACTGGACTGAAAAATGACGAGTAAACACCACTATGGTGTTCTACCCCTTCATGTTAACTCTGTTTTGTTTCTGTTTTTTTTTTCAATCAAATGTTAATTTTGCTGGTCACCTGTTTGAATTATGAATGCTATCATCAGGGCAAATTTCATTGAAAAAAACAAATTTTATGATGTCAGAGGAGTAAACTGAAAATGCTGCAACATTAAATTCAAAATGACATACAATACTTAAAATGGGAAAAATTTCTGCATAATTCTTGGCATAAATAACGCTCTAAACAGTTTCTGTTTCAACAGGCATAACAGAGCAATGTCGACTTTAGAACAGAAATGCAGTCTAAAAATCTTCGTCTGTGGCGTTGTGTTTATCGTATATCTGGGAAGTCAATAAACGTTGAGCTGCTTATCGCGAAAAAACATTTCACAATTGTCAGAACATACTGTAACCACGTTCACTCTGCACAACAGGAGAAGTTAGATTCTGATTGCAGGGTTGAATTGGAATTTCAGCTTCCTTTAAGATGTCCACCATTAACATGCATTCCTCTGCTCGTGTGGAACACCAGCTGGTACCAAGAGACACCTGTGTACAAAGAGCATTAATTTTGATGAAGGCTCTTTTCTTAACTTTCATAAAATACAAAAAAAATACGAAATGGTCGGTGTGGATAAGGGAAAGCATTAAAATTCCAATCTTTTATTTTGATCATGCTGGCAAATATCAGAATAATATTATGAATTCATGTATATCTATATACAGCTTGAAAATAAATTGAACAGGATTGCATTTTCCCTGAGGATCGCATCGTGTTTTAGTGAACCATGCTAATGAATGTAGAGTTTGCAAACCTACTTATTAGGTGATAATACTAAATAGGTATGTTCATAAAAGGGTGATGCACAAGGAATCTTCATTGTTACAAACAAAACACGAAGCCAATTAATTTGTTACCCAATTTGTGATTGGCTTTTATACAATTAGAAGATTCCCGGCCGGATTCCGTCTAGTAAATCTAGAATCCTCAACAACAAAGATCAGATCTACACAAATGTAAAAATAAAAACCAAATAATGTATTGTATCATATAACGACTTAATTATACAAAAGTAAATCATAAAAGATAACATAAAAATACCATCAACTTTCCCCTGGTCTTCACCACTCTGTATCTCACAATGAGCTGGACTGCCTGCATAATGTTCATATTGTGTTCCACCATGGATGTGTGGTCAATAGCTGGGAAAAAAATGTTCAAAATGCATGAATTATCTTTTCCAATGTCATAATTGTAGTCACAACGTAGAATTATACAGTACAATTATGCTCGACATACAGTAATCTATTTATCTGTTTGCCTCTAATTATCTACGTTGGACGTGACAGGTTTAGTAACTCTTTCTCCTTCTCTCTCTTTTTCTCTCTCTCTCTCTCCCTCTCTGTGTGTGTATATATATATATATATATATATATATATATATATATATATATATATATATATATACACACATATATGTATATATATATATATATATATATATATATATATATATATATATATATATACATATATATATATATATATATATATACATATATATATATATATATCTCATGGACAAAAGATAATATTTACCAAAGTCTCCATCCACAATCTGTATAGTTTTGATCCAGTCATTTACACCAACGACCAGTGTCAACTTGCATGGATCGAATCTGGCAAAGGCGACAAGAGAATGGCGAAAAACGAAGAGCTTGAGATCCAAACAGCAAGACACGCCCAGACAGGCCTTGTCAAATTTGCAGTATATGTTTTTCATGAGTCTGTTGCGGATGCTGAGACATTCTGTCATTGTAGATCAAGCAGAGCAAAGGAAGGTGAAAGTAATATTTATACAAGTTTGGTTGCTGTTGGGTGCACAGAACATCATTGGATTTGTATATTTATACATTATCTACATGTACCCGATTCATTTAGCCACAGTAACTGTTTTTGTCTTGTTGCCTAGCTGTCCTAGAGGACCAGATTCTGTGACATCCTTAGATATCACTGATGTCTTATGCAAAGTGCCTTAGTGGGCAAGTATCCTGATTCACGCTGTAAAATTTAGGCATCACAAATCATGTTATTCCCAGTATTATACAGAGTAAAACTTAACATATATGATCATTGGTGCAATCTCCAATTTAGTAGCAAATCAAGCTACATTATTAAAGATATAACTTTCTAGCACACATCTTGCAGCATAGCTCATTGGAATAAATTTGGAGCTGTACCAAACAAGTTACTTATTCAGACACAATGTTCTTTCAAGTTTCGTTAGGGACTGGGACAGGGATAATTAGTATACAACAGATAAAAACCTTAATAAACAACCGTAGATAATCGATCATTTTAATTGAATTATTATTAGTTCAAGAGAATACCAGAAGAAGGTTTCAAGTTCCATTCTATTTTACGAATGTATTGATGCGCAGATTCCCATGGAAAATATCCAAAAGATCCACATAAATTAAGAACAAAATTGGATTGAGTACAATCAGTCAAATGTTTCAGTAACCCTACGAGAAAGAAAGAAGGATAACGAACATAATTAGCCTAAAATCAGTTTCACACCGTGGTGGACGAGCAGCCGATAAAGCAGCCACGTACTCACTGTATTATTTGAATACGACTCCACCAGAAGGAAAGCATACACATACATTACATTGTTCAATGAACTCATCTATTCTGTTGGAGACTTACCCGCACATCAATGTTAACCAACCTGTGTTCAAACGTAGTCATTAACAATGTGAACTGATGTCAGTTTATAACCTATGTATATTTCCTTCATGTAGAAAACGACAAACATACTAACCACTGTCAGCATCCAATAGTCTTTTTATCAGGGTTTTTCGAACACCGCTAACAGACTTGCCCCTTCTTTTGAGTGCTCGCTTCAGTTCCTCGTTGTCCATTGTATCCGGTCTTAAACATTCTTCATTGTTGGTCTGAGACTAAAAAAATCATACTTGATAAATGGGCTTAAAGGTTAGAGCCATCTACATACAGTTTTAGGAATTTGTCACACAACAATAATACAAAAAATCCGATTTGCAGTGAAGTACACTTTGCAAATATGGATTGTTGATGGCGCTTTAGATGGTGAAAGAATACTTTGTAATAATCGACCCATTTTGCAATATCTACCTATGTAATTAACTCACACCCAAAATGTATTAATTGTAGGTTATCATTTTGTAATAAAAAGAGCTCATTTTGTAGTAAGTTACAGGTACTCAAAATGTAATAACAAGGTAACACCATTGTCTCGTGACGAGCATGGCTATCATTTGAGAATATCAGCTTTCTGCATGTTGGGTAAAAGATTATGCATACATACATACATACATACATACATACATATATACATACATCAAATTTAATACAAAAGGACAAAAATTTACCAAAAATACATTTGTTTTGAACCAATGAAGCGTCGAACTAATGAACCTTTGGTCCACCGCTAACAGACAGTGGGAACAGTGCAGCTGTGGACGATCGAAATGAAACCCTTTTGAATATTTCTTAATTCCCTTTAAAATAGCATTTTATCCTCTTAATATCATCAGCTGCTCCCACTTATAAAGTTGTACTTGCAGAGCCGTTAAATGTTAAATTTTCAACTTGTTTAACGTTTGGAGGTGGCTGTGTATTTAAATCGAGGAAATCCGTTAAAACTCGCATCTGACAGAAATTAAAATCCTGAAACCCATAGCGTTTTGCACCATACAAAATGATCTAGGCTTCTTTCGTTTTATTATATACTGACAAGTTGAAACTTTTGTTTATTTACAAGTTGAATAATTTATGAAAAAAATCCTTTTATTTTTTGTATTTACAATTATTAATATTCTATCATTTTATAAAGTTATTTACAATTCTCAATCATAACATTGAAGGACTTTGTACACTACATACAGTAAATATTCACAAAACAATAAAAAACTACAACTATGCAATGAATTTGCAAGACTACCGATAATCAAGAAAAAAAATTGACATACAAAACAAATAGAAATTGGTTGCATACTCAATTTAGTTTAAAATCTGTCTCATGGTGGCTTTCGTGTATTTTTCATTAGGCTATATTCCCAACTGGGCAAAACTGCATGTTGCCAAAAGAGCGCGGATGCTGTGACTAAATCCTACTGGCATAGCTTCTGGGCAAAGTGAGCACGATCAATTCCTATTGCCACTACAGCTGGGCGAATAAGCAAGGGTGAGCCCTATTTACAAAACTGGGCAACGTAGGCACGGCTCAACACTGTTTGAAGAACAGCTGGGCGAATATGTATGGCATTAAACCCTATCGCCACAACAACGGGACAGATAGATGCTGTAAGTGTGACTAAAATCCTATTGGCACAACAAAAAAGCACCACCAAACCTCCTTGGCACAACAGATACGCAAATGAAGCAACGTAGAATCTCATCGGTACAACAGCTGGGCAAATAAACATGGTCAAATCCCATTGGCACAACAGCTGGGCGAATGAAGTGCTGTTGAACCTTATCTGCTCAACATCTGGATCGAACCCTATCTGCACAACAGCTGGGGCAATAGACACGGCCATTTTGTTAAGAGGCTAGGGTTTATGATTTGCAATATTTCCGTCATAATGCTTAGACTGTTAATTGTAGGCCTACTTCTCTGTGAAAAGTTTACATAAATATACAAGACTATTATCAGAATTTAGGAACTCTGTGAGATTTGTAAGGTCGTGTTTAATGCATATGTAGAAGCAAAATCATTAAAATATACAGGGGCTTAAAACGTATGAAATTATTCGTTAATACACACTGTAAGTAAATTTGCTGCATGTCTGGAGAAGGAAAATTAAAACACTTATGCTATTAGATTTGTCCATCCTTTTAACCCAATATGCCGCTGAACACCATTTCACACATCTGGGCGATATTAAGATACAAAATGTGAGTATGTCTTGAATTTATAACCTATTCCCGTATAAGTTATATTTCTATACCGAAATAAGATATCAAAAGTTGCACACGAAGGTTCTTTCATCGCACTTTAACATGACGTGTACTGAAATTTATGTTGTTGCATATTTCAATTTTAATGATTTTCCACTAGATGGAGCAGTAACGACAAAAAAGTAATACATGACGCCCAAAATGATTCATTATTTCACTTTGATATGTTGTTTCCAATCATAGTTTTGCACGTACCCACCAGAATGCTACTATTTCCAATCAGGGACACAGTTGTAAAAAAAAAAAAAAAAAAAAAAAAAACAAAAACAAAAACAAAAAAAAAAAAACAAATGAATTGAGAATCTTCTTGCTTATACCAGGAAAGTGGCCCGGCCTGGCTATTACATTTTGGGTCATTTTGGGTCACATTTACCCATACCTTCTTACAACGTGGGCTCTTTTATTGCAAAATGGGAACCTACACTTATTACTTTTTGGCCCTGAGTGTTTTACAAAATGGGTAGGTATGACATTTTAAGGTCGATTGCTATAACATTTTGGATACATTATACAAAATGGGTTTGTACACGGGCGATAACTGCCGCAAAAGATGAAGATAATTTGGTTATACCTAATGCCGAATGGATGAAGATATTTTGGATGCTGATTTTGACTAATGGCCAATTCGCCTTCTCCTTGCGTTTTGTCTCTCTATATGATCATTTGCTAACAGAAAGTTATGTGGTATGAAATAAAACAGAAAGAATAAGACATTTCACATCTTTTTGTCACGGACACAAAGAGACATACGAACAGACAAAGAGAAAGATTAATGTATCTCATGTTTCGGTTTATGTTCGAAAGATGGTCGGCTTGCATTTAAAACAACAATGCTCGTAGGTGGGAACTATTCGATTGAAAGAGGGCTGTATGCATAATTTTTTCATCCTTGTTCCGGGGTTTTGGGGGGGGGGTTTTTTTTTTTTGGTTTTTTTTTTGGTTTTTTTTTTTGTTTGTTTGTTTGGGGGGGGTTTCGGGTTTTTTTTGTTTTATTTGTTTTTTGGGGGGTTGTTTTGGGGTTTTTTTGTTTTTCTTTTTGTTTTGCTCTTTGGTGCTTTAATTCTACTTTGCCAATATGAAATCTTTAGATGTTCAATGAACAATGTATTGCTTGATGGCTATTCAAGTCTTGCTGTTGTGACTGGCGATGTTCGTGTTGATAGACGTTTCAGGATTTGGACAGTTTTAGACTTGGACTCATATTTAACTACGATATTGACACGTAATTGTATCACTGCTGTCAAATATTGCCAATTTTGATTGCATTTATGCAAATAAGAAGCAAGTGACACAATTTCATATTTTGTCACTAAAGTGAAGGCAAACATAAGACGAACATTCTATAACATGGTCGCAATTCTACAAAAAAAAATGATGTGCGTTTGGTATCCGAAATGTAATTCTTCTTTGTCACTAATATATAAAGATGCTACCAATGCATAAATTAGTTGTTGAAATGAAATGCATTTTGCTGATTCAATAACTTGCCACTGTGGCAGTTAATTAGCTATAGTTAATTGGTATTTGATTGTACTTACAACTTAACCATATAATCTGCAGGTGCACAATACACGTTAATTTTCAGTACAAAAAGGCTCAGTACATAAGCTTTGTGGATTGTGCTGACGTTGTTTGTAGTAACTTTGTTGCAATACTCGGTCGTACTTTCTAGGTTTACAAAGTCATTCATAAGCATAAGTGTCAACATATTTCGCACCATAAAAAGCCATATTCTTTCACGCTTGGATTTAATTTGGTCATTGTACAGAGTACCTATACGCAACATCTGCTATCACGTTTGCGTGAGATTCAAACTGACTAAATCACATACCTGCACTTTCTCTACTGTATGAATTATTTTATTCTTTAGTCGTGACAATCCCAGTGAGTCCATCTTGTCAATAATAAACCCAAGCGTCATCTTGTTGAAGTTGAAATTGAAAAGCTTTTTCAATTTATCAAATCCGGGTAGGCCCAATGATTTGGTGAAATCTGTTCAAGAAACATCTTAAAATAACAAACTACAAGAATACCTGATGTTAGTACAGTTTGATTCATATCCCATAACAGAAGATAAAACTGACACTTTGCAGCATATACCAGACTCATCAAAACACGAGAGACTCTTAAATAAGTCAAAGTGAATAATAATTTCAGCCATCCAAAATAGAGTATATACAACACCGTTAACGGACCATATCTTCAAAAATCTGTAAAATAATCATCATATGATGTTAATTGTTACAATCACCAGAAAAAATAGGCATACTTAAGAAGAGTCGAGATTGTTGCCACAGCATTGAGAAAGTGAAATGCACGACAGTCCTAATCAATATAAGACTCACAAGAGGTCCCGGTGTTAACATTGTCCCAAGATTGGCAGAAGTTGACACGGTTTAACCAACTTTTAGGTAAACGAATGAAGGTATTAAGTAATTTTCCTTTTCGTTGAAAAAACATTGTGTTAAGTGTATATAGGACGTCCGATATCTTGGTTACCGGTTCGCAGTTCCTAGTGCCTTATTCTTTATAGACAAATATAAACACAAAAAATCTCCTTGGATGACCAATGGAATCCTGAAATCAATAAAATTTCGCGATAATCTTTATAAAAAAAACTAAAAAGTAGTTTTCCTGATACCCCACAATTTCTGACACTGAAACAAAATCTTAAAAATACACTTGACAAATAAATCGAACAACAGAAACGATCTTATTATCATTCCCAATTTGAAAATTTCAAAAATGACACAAAAAGACCTGGGATGTTATTAAGACAATATTAAATGTAAGTAAAAAGAAAAAAGACTTCCCATCTTTTTTCATCATCGAAAACAAAAAGGAATCAAACAAAAAAGAAATAGCCGAAAGATTTAACTCTTTTTTCACTAGCATTGGCCCTGATTTGGCTGCCAAAATAGACCAAAGACATTTACCTCACTTTAGCACATACTTAAACCAACAATGGGAAGGCAGTTCTCTTTCAGTAATACTTCTCCAGCTGAGGTTGAAATAATTATAAATAATTGTAAATCTAAATCAAGCACTGGACACGACAAACTTTCGATGCGATTCATTAAAAATATAAAGTCGTCATTAGCTAAACCTCTATCTCTTATAATAAACCAATCTCTCATCACTGGCATTTTCCCAGACAAATTAAAAAAAGCAAAGGTGATACCCATTTATAAAAAAGATGACGAGAAGGCCCTTAATAACTATAGGCCCATTTATCTGCTTCCTGTTCTTTCTAAAGTTTTTGAAAAATTTGTCTATTGTCAACTCTATGATTATTTTATGCTACATAATATTTTCAACAGAAGTCAACAGGGCTTCAAAAAACTCCATAGTACTGAAACTGCCATACTGGAATTCATTGATAGATTATATAAAATTCTTGATTCTGGTGAAACACCTCTTGCAATATTTTTAGATTTACCAAAGCATTTGATACTTTAGATCACAATATCCTTTTACACAAATTGAAGTATTATGGTATCTCTGGGACACCATTAAATTGGTTTAGAAGTTATCTAACAAATAGATCTCCATATGTTCAGTTTGATGATCTCTCTTGCAAACCATTACCTATCACAACTGGTGTGCCTCAAGGTTCCATCCTTGGGCCACTTCTTTTCATAATATATATCAATGACCTTTATTTAGCTGTCCCCAATTTTGAATCTATACTATATGCTGATGACACCACTCTTATCAACTCAGTTTCTACTCTCATTTTCAGAGCTCAAGCAAACAATAACAACTTTTCAGATACCATTAATTCCGAACTTAAAAAGGTGCATAGCTGGCTTGCAGCAAACAAATTATCCCTTAACGTATCTAAAACCAAATATATGTTATTCTCTTTTCCTCAACGGAAGTTAGACGTTAACTTTGATCTAGAAATGGATGGTACACGACTAGAAAGGAAAAATGAATTTGATTTCCTTGAATTAACAATTAATGACAAATTAAGCTGGAATGCTCATTTAAATAAAATTGCAAACAAAACTGCTCGCACAACTGGAATACTTAAAAGACTACACCACTTTCTTCCTAAAAATACCCTACTTTTAATATATAATTCCCTGTTCTTACCACACATCAATTATTCAATACTCGCTTGGGGTTATGATTGTGGTCGTACTTTTAAATTACAAAAATCTGCCATCCGTTTGATATGTTCTGCACGTTATAATGCGCATACCGACCCACTATTTAAAGAACTTAAGTTATTAAAAGTCCCAGATCTTCATAAACTTAAATCTCTTAAATTTTTTTATCGATATACTAAAAACGAATTACCCGGATACTTCAATGACATGTTTTCTGCTTTACAAATTACCCATAATTTTCCTACCAGACATCGCCATATCCCCCGATATGCTATACCCCAGTATGCCTCCACAGAAAAGTGCATTCGACACTCTATCCCCAAATTGCTTCTCGATTCGCCCCTAAACATAACAGATAAAATTCTCACACATTCGTATTATGGTTTTTCTCGATATGTCAAAACATTTTATATAAATCAATATTCTGAAACCTGCTCAATTTCTAATTGCTTTGTCTGCAATAACCGTCTATAATCTATTTGTAAGAACTGCACTCTGCCAATGTCAAAGTTATTTTAATTTTCTTTAATGCAATGGCTGTACACATGTAACATTCTATTGAAATCAGGTATATAACTTCCCACGTAGATTTATTTAAATTGGCAGGATAGCGGATGTTTTCTCATCCTTAGCTGGGTCATCCTGACTATCTTGATGTATGTATGGTAATATTTTGTATTTTCAACTTAACCTGCAGTTACAAAATTTTCGTTATTGTTATTACCAACTACTGATTACAATGTATCTCACTTTATGTCGAATAAGTAGATCTGAATCTGTTCTGAAGGGACCAGTCATTATTTACCAAGAATACATTTTTTTTTCATTTTTTTCCTCATATATATTGCAGCGATTTTACTTGTTAAACGTTCTCCTGTATATACCAACTCAATTATTGCAATTGGCAGTAAATAAAACAAACTCCCATTAGAACTACGAACTGGAAACAAGCAACTGTCAACAAAGATCAAGAACTGCCTGTAGAACTGGAAACCGGGAACCAGGTACCAGTTCCCGGTTCGTTGTTCGCAATTCCAAGTATTAAATAAGGAGCTGGGTTCCCAGTAATTTGTTCTATACTTTAACAAAACAACTGACCAAAGGTATAGGTAAACTTTCCAATAGAGAGAAAGATACATACACAGACAGATGTCATTCACTGGTTACCAGTTCCTGGTTCCCACTTCCTAGTTCGCGGGACGCTCCCGCCACGTAAATAAACTTCTGACCGGCACAACATATAGACATATGCATATAGGTCATATATATATATATATATATATATATATATATATATATATATATATATATATATATATATATATATATATATATATATATATATATATATATTATTCCGAGATCCTGGATCCCTGTTCCTACTTCGCGGCACGCTCCCGCCGAGGCGTTTTATCGCAATAAGCAAAATGTTAAACAAACCCAGTTGAACTGCAATCACAGACTAAGAACTGCCTTTACAACCGGGAACCGGTGCCTAGTTCTTAGTATAGAATATGGAACTGAGAATCGAGAACCAGGAACTAGGACGTATAGAATAAGGAACTAGGAACCGGGAACTGGTCCTTGTTTCCAGTTCCTTATTCGATACTTTAACAAACTACTGACCAAAGGTATAGTTACACAATATTACGTTCGTCAAAAGTTGCGAGTCATAACTTACAAATTTGACCAGTCATTATTTATCAATAATATTTTTCATTTCATTTTGTCCCATGAATATTCCATAAATGTTATTTGTTAAACTTTCCAATGTATACATCACTGTATATAGGCCTACCAACTCAATTTTTGCATTTGGCGTCGACGGAGTGTCGCTGGCAGACCAACGCGTTCATCTTGAGTGGATAGGATGAATGTCCGAGTGGGCGGGCGGACAAACAAGCAGTTCAACCCGGGACAAGCATTGACTCGCGCATACGTTACTCAAATCAATGCTTGTCTTGGGTAGAACTGTATATACGTCTACTGTAACGCTTACACACACACACACACACAATATATATATATATATATATATACATATACCCCTTTTCGGCTAGGTGATTGGTGCCGAATTGCTGCTTTGAGACCCGGCCGTTCCGTGGTTACAAAACATGTATATTTTCGGTGCTCCTTTGGTGTTGGTGAACTTACATATATACAGTCCCCATGTGGGACAACTCCGAACACAGTTCATAACATATGGGCCCGCCGATAATGTGCTCCCCCCCCCCCCCCCCCCCCCGCCAATTGTGCTAAAAATGCATTTCACGTCAGAAGTGTCACGTGGGAGACAAAATCATAACAGTCGACACCACAGTTTAACGGGGAAAAGTGGGATTTAGGTATGTATGAAAAGTTAATACTGTATTTTTACGACGTGAAAATAAATTTGGCACACCCGTGGCGATAAATGCATTACCAATCAAAGAGAAAACCAGCCATAAAAAAAACAAAAACAAAAACAAAAAAAACCAACAAAAAAAACCATGCATTTGCTTCACAGATTGGCGATAACTGAATCATTTAATCGACATTTTTGCCGCTAGAAAGTAAAATGTCCAATATGTCATTTTGGGTAATATTGGCATGGGGATACCCACATAGAACAATGGGAAAACCAGGGGACCCTTATTAACCGAAATGGAAAATCAGGAGTGCCAACATTATACTCTATTCGTAAAGTCATTGCAACTGTCCATTACGCCTACTATTCGCAGCTTTGGTGGATCAGTTATAAAAGGTGTTCATGGAAATATTTATGCATACCAAAAGCTAAGACTGTTTGGGAGACCCTGAAAACTTTGTAATATTCAAGAGATTCATCTGTTATAAAGAAATAAAGACTATTGAGACAGTTGCAGCGACTTAAATGAACACGGTAGGCCTATGGCTATAGAGTATTGGGACCCATATTTCCCTGAATGATGATCAAATAAATTCTCACGTATTAGGGGCAAGATGTACACTGCCTTGCTTGTCTGGGTGTACAGTCTTTTTATCAGAAAGTCTTTGGGTCAGCAAGACCCCATTAAAACTTTCATAAGTATTAACATAGAGGTATAGGCCGTACAGCCTTGCAGGCTACACATGACCTCATAGCACGGGTAATCGTCCCGTTCACGTTTGCCAAACGTTGCGTGCTCAACTCTACTATGCCTGTACTGTAGGCCCACTGAAAGCACGTTACGAAAGGACGATTATGTGCCCCATAGGCCTTGTAAAGTACGTCCACGGTCTAGCTGATCCAGCAGTGCAGCAGACCTGCTTAGTAAGTAGCTATATATATATATATATATATATATATATATATTCCACTGTCAAGCTGCAGAGATCCATTATTTTGATACAGAATAGGCCTAATTTCATCATGGGGATTATGCTAGGATTCTTTTATATGCCAGACTAGGCCTACGTGTCTTGCAGTTTCAAATAGTTTAACAGCTAAAAGATAGGTCTGGAGATAAACTTTATGGGAAGGAATTTCCAAACTGAGTACGTCTATATATGAACAAGCATTTTGCATAGTCATGTTACGGTACGTTTAGAGTTATTGTTGGCGCTGTCTATTTTACTCTCATTTCTGTAAGTCCAACAACAGATAGCTACTATGGGCTTGTAAGACACCGTATATTGGCAATTCTAACATGGTAGAGGAGAATAAATGTCCCGTTTCATCGTTGGAAAATGGGCGCGTGCGGGCATGTATTGGAGTATTAATGCCCCCACGTCATAATGCAATTTTCACGATTCCACGTTAGCCAACAATGTTTAAAAACAACAGCAATTATTATTCACTTAGGCATTACCTACACATTAACACTACAGCAAAGGGCACAAATGGCGATTTGGGGGCTGGCAATGACATTTGCACCCATTTTGTGGGCATAAATGACGAGGTTGACAAAATATAGGGCCTATAATAACATTGTAATATACATTAAATAGTAATTGGCTTCGAAAATACTTCATGTATAGTATTAACATTCGCTCTAGAACTGTTAAAACAATACAAGAGCTTCCAAAAATTTACTGGTTTTGTATGTTACATTTATTGCCCCTGGGAGTAAAATAATACCAACTGTAACCTAACCACTTCTTCGTGAAATTGTGAATGCCTCTATTGCCTCTAAGACATACTATTGCCAAATAAGAAAATGAAATAAAACATAAATAGGCCTACATTATGTAGGGCGTACGTGAAAAGAGAACAGAATGTAGTAGCATGTATGTTTTTTAGGTGAGCACTGTGTGGTATTCGGCATGGGCATAATTAATAGAATGATATATCATACATGAACCATAAAGGAATCATATACCATTTACTACTGCCATTCTCGTAACTTAACTTTAACCTTAAAAAACATCAATAGAATTGTACGCCTGTTCTTGTTATTCACAAGGCCAAACTAATAATCGTGGTTCATGGCAACACAGGTGCAACCTTTTTACCTGCATGACTTTTTGTGGTATTAAAATAAAATCATTTAACACACCTACGGACTGTTGTGCCACACCGATATGTGTACATGTGTCTGTGCACGCATGCAGGGGTGTGTTATTAATAGTTGCAGAATTAACAAGTTATTCTATAGTGCCACTTCCCCTTTAATAAAACAAACAAATCCTGGTTTGTTCTTTTAAATACAAATTACGCTTTGCAAATTGGATGACAAGAAGGTGCTGGTGTTTTCCCCGTTTCTTGAATCTATTGGGCTATTTGTAAACAGTATGCTCATCAGACGGTTTGATCAATTAATATGTCAAGTCCTTTCAGGCTTTATGTTATATTGAACTGAATTGAGACTTTTTTTCCCATAATATCATACATCATCAGTTGACAAAAAAGGTAATGACGGCTCCCAGAGGAGTATCAGGCTTCTCATTGAGCTGGGCGCCTGAGACGTACATTTATTAACACCATGCAATACAAAGTAGTAGTATGGTTCACCAAAGGGTGAATAAGGAAAAGAAAAAAAGTTGCATACAAAAGATGTATACATCGTATGTTATACGTTATTCTGTTCAACATTGCTTTATGTGGACCATAAGTCCATTACCGGTCAAAAATGATATCAAAACAATACTACATTCTACTGCCGACAAACCTACAGATAAGTAAGCCCCACCCCCACCCCACCCTCAAGTAAACCTTTGAAAACAGGTTCTTTTGTGCATCCTTGTAATTAGTGGCAGGTAGGTTAAATATATCAAAACTCGTTCATGAATTTGCAAGTATGGTAAAACTATTAAGAAAGCACTGGGTACCGATATAGCAGAACTCGTTCGTTTTGCTCACTCGTTCTGCAAATGGCAGCCAGTGCTCGTTGATATTTTCGAATCGACAACAAAACATGCTATAATATATACTTATATATGGTTCAGATCCAAAAATAATCAACACACATTGTGAAAATTTAATTGTTATTTTTTCGAATTCTAAATGTATTTTTGTAAGGATACATGTATATATGTATTAAACATTACAATTAGCAATACTTTTCTTTTGAGATAGAGCTGAAGATATAGACTAAAAGTAATTTTTCAGCGCGAGGGGACGAACATCTTTCATTGCCTGGCTTTAAAGTATTTTTCGTGTATCAGATTTCAAAGTTAGAATATAAACTGACCGAAAATATTTGTGTATAAAACTTACACATCGACCTTTGGTCTCGGGCAATGCTCAAGCTGGGACACCACCACCTCGAAGCTACATGGATTTGGACTATTGTCCAGTATAAACAGGCTATATTTGTTTTATATTTGTTTTATTAAATTTTGAATAAAATTAAACATACATATGGAAACAAACATTTCAGTGTTTAGAAGCACACTTTAATTAACAATACTCAGTGAACATTTGGCTTACAAAAGTAACAATAGCAGTCAGAGTGGTGTTGGCGCCACTTAAGCGACGTTATAGGCCTACTATTCTATACTTTCAAACGAGCAACACCTTAACCCTTAGATGAAGCAACCTGAATTTGAAACTGAAAATATTAAAATTACGGCTTGAAAACAGGGGGCGATCACAAAATGTCATGTCTGCCCATTTTGGCAAAGAAGAGATTATGCAATAATTACATGTAGTTTTAATTCCGGGAACCACCAAGCAAGGCAATAGTCTTAAAACTTTTGCCCGACCCATTGATACATCGACACATGACCGGGAACCACTAAGCAGGACAAGAGTCCTTAGTCTTAGACTTTTGCCTGGCGCATCGACTCGAAGCACACACACACACACACACACACACACACACACACACACACACACACACACACATATATATATATATATATATATATATATATATATATATATATATATATATATATATATATATACTATACTATATATATATATATATATATATATATATATTGCTTGTTTTGCCAGGCAATAGTCCAAATCCATGTATCCGAGAGGTGTTGGTGTCCCAGCTTGACTGTTGCCAAAGACCGCGTCTTTGTGGAGAAATTGCGGTTAATAGGGACGACTACAACTGGATCTAGGGGGGGTCACGCTGGAAACTAACCCTAAAAGAGTGCCAACAATAACAATGGGTTGGGTTCCCTGGAGCTACACTACTGTAGGCCTACCCGTAAGGTGATTTTGTTCGCGGGTTTATCGATCTAATTGGCCACGTTAGAATCAGAAAAATCTACGACAGGGCGGAATTATCAGGAATTTAATGACCCGGTCCCCAAAGCCCAACGGGGCGGAATTGTCTGGAATTTGATCCGCCATGCCAAAGCCAGGGCCATCAAATTCCTGATAATTCCGGCCCGTCTTGGTTTATTCTCTAAATAAGGCAAACAAAACAATGAGGCCAGTTTTCGGGGGAGGGGGGCGGGAGTGCAATGCTGTCATAACGTTTCTCATTAAAATGTTCAAATGCAAAATTCCGTTGCCCATAAAATTTAGCACTCTGTCCCTTTTGCTGGCAGCCATTTTCAGGGCGATATTTATTATAATTGGGGATCTTTCTTACATCTGTAATTGGTTATTGATGAGAAAGGTTGCTAGCAACGATTTTGAGGGTGATTTCATATGTGTGATTGGGTATACAGGAAAAAATCACATGTGCCTGATATCAAGCCTCATTTTGACCCTATTCTTCCAAAGATATCACACCCATTGTCCTCATATCAACCCATCGCACATGAATGATAACTAGGGCTGTATTAACGCCGGATGGTAATATATATGCATAATCATTGGGAAGTTTAACAAGTAATATTGCTGCAATATATATGAAAAAAATAAAATAAAAACTTGGTAAATTATGACTGTCCCCCTGAGGATAAGGCACCAAGAGCTGGGAACCCGGAACCGGGAACCAAGATATCGGACGTGTATAAAAGGCGATTTGTGACAAAATTGGCAATGTCAGGCATGAAGAATATGCCATATGTGGTTGGATCTATCAGGATGAGTATTTTCCAATTGGGTACCGCCATGACCTGCAAGCTTGATGGATACATGTAAAACGACTTGCTACTGCAAACGTAAAAGGAAACTACAGACATACTTACTTTCTGATGTGGCAACAAGCTTGTCAATGAAATTGCCGACAAATCTCTTCGGCCTTCCCGAAATTTCAATATTTATTTGTGATAAATCTGGAGGTTCTTGGATTTTTGGAGTCTTGTTTTCTTCTACGGGTCCTCCTGTTACGGTGCCATGCGACACGACCTTGTTCTGTGGACAATGACACATTGATTTTTTTGTAGATTTGTTGATTGGAAGTATTCATACTGTTTATATTTGCCCATCAATTTGTTATGAAGTAGTTAGTAGTTAACCTTCGAGGCCATGCACCTGTTACTTGGAAACCAAACCCTACGAGAGGCTTACTTTTTCGCACACAGATTGCCCAGGAGATCAACATACATCTCACTTCCTAAATGATTACAAAAACGTTTCGAATTTAAAAATTGAATGAAGACTGTATTGTAACCGAAGGACTTTGGATCGTTTAAGACCAATGGTGCCTAAAATTAGG
>OZ026613.1:35531105-35610105 GCA_964020975.1 Hermodice carunculata | reverse complement strand
TATTCAATGCCATTGACCTGCTTGACATACATTTTATTTTAGCGGTGTATCACGCAACCGAATCAATGAACAATCAGACAGTGTACCTAACAGCAGAGCAGGTAGTCGTGCGATAATACTCAGAACTGGACTTGCAGATCATTTGATCAATCCCATATGCATTTTTTTTAGAAATGTGCAGGCAATCTCATGTTTGCTAACTTCAACTCAAACTGCTAACTTATTCGTTCAGTGGTTTCCCGATCCTCATTAAAGAAATAAAGTACATATTTATCAGGCGTCTTTAGCACATTCATGGATTCTTGAAATATTTTACTTCAGAAGACGAAGTGTCTTGGAAGAAGTGCACACAACCACGAAAATGAACCGTCAAGGAGTACAGACAGAATAAAAACAATAAGTGGGTCCATATTATATTTTTCATCTTTGAGAACAAAATATTTCTGACAATAATGCTTCTCTTACCTTCCATATAAAAAAGTAATGATCGCACTTCTGTATCCATTTTGGCATCGGAAATTCTCTACGAATCATGTACTTGCTAGGATCTATATAGTTTTTTGTACCGTTCTTTCTCATTGCTAAATGGACATGAGCATCGTCACACCAGTCAGGAGCTGCCACTGTACCAATTACATCTTGTTGACCAACCTGAGGAATACAACATCTAGTTACATTCGTGGATGTACTTAAGGCATTCGAGAGAAAGGTCCTATTACATATGAAAAATAAAAGTTAATGCTATACAAATTTAACCATTCAGGACTTTGTACAAATGTGGAAGTTACGAAAAACAGAAAAATGAAACCAAGTTAAAAGGCCATTGTTAATCTACGTGTAGCGTAACCTTCTAAATAGTAAGTAGTAAGCTGACTTGTGTGCAGGTGAAGATATGACAATCACACACACACGCACATACCGGCATATATATATATATATATATATATATATATATATATATATATATATATATATATATATATATATATATATATATATATATACATATATATATATACATACATACATATATGTGTGTGTGTGTGTGTGTGTGTGTGTGTACATGCACTTTAACATATACATGTGCATATATGTTCATCCCAAGTTTGCACTAGTATGACTCCACACAAAGCTAATATCCACGTGTTGTTTCTTTGAGCTGTATCCGATCCATGTATTGTTGCTTTTCCTCATACAGCACATGACCCAGGTCATCTGTCCTTAAATGGCAAATGACACTGCAATTTTCCATACTCTGAACCGGAACTGTTTAGTGCTGCTAATTTAATCGTCTACGAGTATGTGTTGAAAACCACTAACTAATGCACTATGCAGTTGAGCGCTTATCGTAATATTGTCAGTGTCAACAACTATGTAGTATGGAGGGAGCGCTAGTATTGCCTCTCCGTCTCATAATCAACAACATACGATGTGCACAGGGGCTTGTTCGTAGTTACGAAACAAGCACCTGTGACGATGTGCAGCATCTTGACAGAGTGCTCAGCTGATGACTGTCCGAAACACCACCGACAGCAACGTCCACTATGATTTTAGAGGTCAACACTGTGACTTCGATGTCCATGCCAATAACTTAATGGCTGGCATGTTTGCAGGGGCATATTTGAATGGGCTATTAATTAGCAATCAATGCCAACGTGACTGAATCACTGCCACTATAGTCTGTCAGCCCTGAGTTACGGAAGGGGATATCGTGAATATTACGTAAATAGCGGGCAAAATGACCATGTATTTCATACATAACCAAATCTAAGCAGTTTACCTTACTCTTGAAAGAAATTTGCTTGCAGTTTGGTTTGTATTTATTTCTGTACCCATCAATTTTCGCGTTTTTGCGGCCTTCATGTACGAACCTTGCCGGCATTTTTACTACCTAATAATATTGCTGTGGCTCTCCGCTTATGCGCCGCGGTCCTGTGTGACACAGGCGGCCTAGGAAAAAGGAAAGGAAAGAAAAGAAAAATAGATGAGGTGGAGGAAACCATGGATATCCTAATCAGCTCGTGCTGCCATGTTTTCCAGGACCAGAGCCGAGGCAAAGGGTCCACCACACACTCTCTCACAGCTGTGGTGGGCCCGTGGGCCTGGATATATCCCCCAATACTCATCGCTTGTAGCCCCCCCCCCCCCCCAAAAAAAAATAAATAAATAAATAAATACATAAATAAATAAATAAATAAATAAATAAATAAATAAATAAATAAAATAAAATAAAACCTTCCCTCATACACCCTCTCCCCGCCTCAAAGGCTCAGGCATTTCCCATGGGGGACCCCATGGGAGCCCTTATAAGGGCTACCACCATTCCCTCTCCTCCCTGCACTCTGAAATTTCTAATTGACCCTGTCGCTATCAAGCCCTATCAATTCATTTCTTTTTATCGAGCACCCTACCAGGTGGTCCTGTACATATTTAGTGCCTTTCCTTCCTTCCAGAAAGCCACTCTTCAAACCTAAAATCCATGCTACACGTTCCACTTCCTCTAAACACTGAACCTCTTCTAGACCCTTGTGATTATATTCTTCCCTGTGCCACTTTCTGAAAAATTCTTCTCTTATCTCTCTATATGCATCACACCACAACAGCCAATGATCCACTGTCTCATCTGCCTCTTGTCTACATACCTTACATTCACCATTACTACCTGTTGTCCACTTCTGTTTTCTCTTTTCTAGATTGATCACCCCTGCCCTACTTTACTTCCCAGTCATCAACCTCATTATATCCTTTCAATTCGTATCTCTCTGTCAACTTATTTATATCTTTGACCCATCTTGTTTGTTCCTTGACTGCTTCATTGTAAACCTTCCTGCACCACCTGTCTTCATTTACTGCTTGTAAATACCCCAGTACTTAAGCTTTGCTTTGGAAAATTCTGTCTGTGATTTTATTCCATCCTAACTTTCCTAGAACTGCTTCTGTTGCTGCACATGGTGGTGCTCCCAGTATCCATTTCCCCATCTCATTCTGCGTTTTCTCCATTCCTTGGATATTTCCCTCACTTACTGAAATCACATCTAAGCCATATATCATCCCTGGTATTGCAACTCTCTCCCATAATACCCTTGCTGTGTATGCTCTGTTGAAACTGTTCAGTGCAGTAGCTTTAATCATTCCTTTTGTACGATTCACTTTCTGTTCAATCTTCTCCACCTGTTACCTGAACATGCCTTTACCCGTTGCTTTTATCTTCACACCTAGGTATTCATACTCATCAACCTCCCCAATTTCAATTCTGGTCTTTTCCCAAGAGTCATCACTTTACTCTTATCTTTACTAACTTCTAGCCTCCATTTATTCCCGTATTCCCCTGCTACGTTCAGCATCTCTTGCAGTTCTTTCTGGGAATCTGCCATGAGTACAATGTCATCTGCAAAAAAATAGACCTGTGATTTTCAGGTCGCCTACTTTTATTCCCTTATTACATTCCCTTAACTGGTCCCCCAACTCCTTAATATACAGGGCAAATAAAATCGGGGACAGCACACGTCCCCGCTTTAGACCTATATCCAAGCGTGCATTCTCCACTTCTATCTTCCCTAATGAGAGTGTACAACCCACATCTTTATACAATGCTTTCAGAATTTCTAGGAAGTTCCCACCAAATCCTAGTCCATTTAGGTTTTTCCCACAGGGCATCTCTCCATACCCTGTCATAAGCTTTCCTCACATCTAAGAAACCCTTAAAGACTTTCTTCCGCTTCTGCCTTGCCAATTCTAACACCTGGGTCAATGTGAAGATGTGATCACCTACCCTTCCGCCTGGTCTGAATCCATTCTGAATTTCCCCCAGAAGTCCAAGCCTTTCGACTATTGTACTTGGTCTCCTGTACATTATCCTACTGAATATTTTCCCCACATTTGATGAATTGGCCTCCTGGGCCCTTCTTTGGAATATACGAAATCCTGAGTTTATTCCATTCCTTTGGTACTTGTCTTTTCTCAATAACCCTATTGAACTGTAACTGTAAACTATCCTCAATTTCTTCTGGCCCTCTCTTTATGAATTCCGACAGTATATCATCTGGACCTGGAGCTTTGCATAATCGCGTCTGCTCAATTACTATTTCACCTTTTATACTTCTGACTCTGCCACACATCTCTGGATCCCTTTGATTCTGTGTCTATTCTGCTTGACACCCTGGTATTGTTCCCTGACCCAGTGCGGATTATTAGCTTCTTGTCAATGGTCCATTAAAGCTTCCTGTATTTCTTCCTTATTATCTGTTCTTTTCCCTCTGTGCGTGATTTCCTGTGCTTTATTCTGTTTACGCTGATTAACCTGTTTCCAAAAGATGGTTGGCCCTTCTCCCCCATTCACCATCATTTTTCTTTGTCATTTTTTCATTATAACTGGCTCTCCTGTCTGCTTTAATTTCTGCTACATTCCTTCTACATTACATATACTGTCTCTTAGCTTCTTCTGTCACACCTTCGGGGCCTTTGTTTTTCCTGGTTAATATCCATGCTCTATTGTTAGCCCTCTTTCTTTTTATGGCTCCTTTCAGCTCTGGGTCTGTTCTGTACCCTAGACTTTTAACGAGGACTTTCTTTTTACCTATCTCTTCCTGTGCTACCTTACGAATCCTTCTGATCAGATCCCCATTCATTCCCTGTACTTCCCCTTCATTTTCCCATATATTTTTCCATTCCTGCAATTTTAGGCTTTCTTGATACTCTGCGCTGTCTGTTTCCTCCTTTATATCCTACATCCGTTTACCCCCCCCCCCCCCCCGATTCTTCTTTGACACTGTATGTTAATTGAGACTATCATCCAGTTATGGTCTGCCTATATCCAATCTACCTTCCTCATCTATTTCGCATCATTGTGTCATTTGAAATACCTCACTGTCTACTAGAATATAATCAATTACTGTTCGCCTTTCTCCAGATGCCCATGTCCACTTTCTTTGGCATTATACATCCCTATTAACTATCCACAGACCAAATTCCCTTGTGAAGTTCAATAACCTGGTTCTATTTCCATTGATTCCACAATCCCCTCCCTCATTACCACTCATTCCATTTCCTACGTGTCCATTAAAATCCCCAGCTATCATAATCTGGTAGCCCTGCTGCTCAATATCACTAATCATCATTCTCAACCTATCATGTATCTGATCATCATTCTCAACCTATCATGTATCTGGTCATTCCATTCATAAGGTAACCCCCCGCGACCCACATACACTACATCTATCGCTACTTTATTTCCATTTGACTCTATTCCTATCCACTGTATTTCATTTTTATCTCACTATCATCTTCCCATCTGTTCTTCCAGTTTTCATGCCACTTCACCCCTTTCTTTATCAGAAACCCTACTCCTCCTTCCTTTTGTGGCCCACTCTGTCTTCTTTTACCTGTCATATTATATCCTGCGGGGCCTGTCACTATTCCTATCTCTTCTTTTCTAATATGTGTCTCTACTAGAGCTATAATATCCATCTTTTTGCTTCCAGCTACCTCTTCTATTTCTGCTATCTTCCCTTTGCATCCTCTACAATCGACATATCCTATTTTCATGTTGTTTTTCTGTCTCTCGCTCCTGCTTGTTCTACTGCTACTTCCTGTTTGTCTGTGGTTCTTACCCTGTTCACGAACTGGCCTGGTAGTTGCTGGGGTTCCCTAGTTTTCCTGCTGCTGCACCCACTCATTGTAAACCTGCCCTAACCCATTACTTCCCTTCTGACGTGGGTGCAACCCATCCCCAGCAAAGATCTCTCTCCTCCCTACAAAATCATCCCACACATTTCTAAAAGCTACCCCCCCCCCCTTGTCTACATAACATCTCTAACCTCCTATTAATCCTACAAATTCTGCTTCCTCCTCATCCACTCATCCTAAGCCTTGGTAATATCCCCATTACCAAAGCATCGCAGTCTAACTGCGCTAACCTCCCCACAAGCTTCCCTTACCTGCTTAACACTGTCTCTGTCCCTATTCTCTCCCCCTGCTCTTCCTTGTCCGAGAGATTATTTTTGCCGACCTGCAAAATGACTGTTGGACGCTCCCCACTACTGCTCACAACCCCCTCAAGCCTCTCCTCAAAATCCCTAATCTTGGCCCCTGGAAGGCACACCCTAACCCTATGTTCCCTGTCTGCCCTACAGAAGACCCTATCTACCTTCCTTACTATGCTGCTCTCTATCACCACTGCCTCTCTGCCTCTCTAGATCCCTCCTGATCCCCCTTCTCCCGCTAGGCCCTGTCACTCTCTGCCTCCCCTCATCCTCGCCTCCCTCCTGACCTTCCCCCCCCCCCATCCTGCCCCCCCCCTTCCGCTAGGCCTTGCCACTCTGTGCCTCCCCTCGTCCTCACCTCTACCCTGACCTCTCCCCCCATCCTGTTCCTCCTCAGCCTGCTCCACATTATCCTGGATCTCCTCCCTCACACCAGCTGCAGCCCTAAAATTATCCCCAGCCTCCTCTTATTCTAACTTGAGGGCTGACTGTTGTGCCTCCAAAACCTCCACCCTCCTGTACTTCCCACACCTAAATTGGAAACTTTCCTCCCTCGCCTCGTTCAGAGAGCAGGCTAGTCCTGCAGCACTGAACTCGACCCACATACAGCACCCCTCACACTGTAGGTGGTCGTCCCACTCACCCTCCTCTAGGTCTTGGACCAGTAACCCCTCAAGGTCGGGTCAACTGATCCACAACTTTTGATCGAGTACCGAATACTGTTGCTGTGTCTATTGGATGTTAATATCACAGGAGCAGAGCATCCCAAATTAAGTCCCATCGTAATTTTGGAAAGGAAAATACTTATCAACTGTGAGTTTTAGAAAGGGACTGATACTCTAGAAACATTTTAAATCAGTTGATAACTTTGTCTATTTTTGGAGACACATTTGGCGCGGAACGGTCAGTCATGGACGTAAGCTACACAAATGCACGGGTAAAAAAATCCAATCACATGCCCCCCATTTTCTTGGTTTTAACTTGCTGCTACCGATATAAACTTGGTTTAAACATATTTATTGCAAAAACAATTGGCCAACAGGCGATGCCTATATGAAGGCCTCTTGTACATAACAGACACACAACAAGTAAATGGATAACATCTAGATAACGAATAGATAACAAACAGGACATTACGGACTGTGGTAAGAAGGAAGGGGAGGATATAAACGTGAAGTACAATGCAAAGGAAGTTGTGGTTTTACGTTTGAAATATATAGGAGAAATACGCCAGCGAATGTCGCTATTTTAACATGTAAATGCATTAGGCCTAGGTTACTGGTCCAAGACCTCTAGCTCTACCCTGGGCTCATCCTCCCCTCCTGTCTGCTCCCCACTAATCTTTCAATCACATTTTCGCAAGCGCATTTAGTAAGGTACATTGGTGAGAAAAGGTTATGCATTGGATATAATTATGCGCACGTAACACTCCATTGTTGTAATATTCACAAAATCCGTTTCCGTAGAGCAAGGTCGACAGACTATATAGTATGCCTAAAACCGCGTGTTCTCGGCCCGCCCAATCTCCCATAGCCAGGCTTCCTCATTCCATTGTGCAACAACACATAATGTCAATGAAATTCATTCTCTCCTGTTCACTGCTTTCACCTTTTGTCGGTAAAGTTGCACATTATTCAAGCTATTCTGTAAAATCGTCTCGTTTGTTTCTTCTTTTTCTCTTTGCTTTAAGGGCGGAGCTCCATTTTCAAACTGGGATGCCTAATCACTTTTACCAGACTTATATTCCTCCGCCTTTGGCGATGTGTATAAGACCGATCTGCCCTAACATGTTGGTATTATTGCACAAACACTCCCATAAATAATTCGTGCCTATTCTGCGTTTAAACTTGGGATGAATAGAAGCGCCATCTTGTGAGTGGATACAGGGTCACCGATGAGACCCGACAGCCTTCGGTGCCGTGATGTAAGTTACATCTCTCTCTCTCTCTCTCTCTCTCTCTCTCTCTCTCTCTCTCTCTCTCTCTCTCTCTCTCTCTCTCTCTCTCTCTCTCTCTCTCTCTCTCTCTCTCTCTCTCTCTCTCTCTCTCTCTCTCTCTCTCTCTCTCTCTCTCTCTCTCTCTCTCTCTCTCTCTGTGAGGGAAGTTCTGGCTTGAATTTGTATGTACTAAATGGTATGATGCATGGCCTGCAACAAAACATAACAAAACCGCAGGCACGTCCTGAAACACTTTAACACCAGGTTGCAAAATTCATCGCAACAAGATATCGCTAATCATTAACATTTCTCTCACAGCTTTCAAACGTTGCATATCATGCCATGATATTAAAAGACAATGTTCGGCACCATACCATTTTATCTAAAGGAAGTAGCGAAATATATGAGCTTACCTGCAATCCAACTTGCCCAGGGTCAACATTGACATTGTCCACAATAGCTTCTACATTTCTCATACCTGTTACTACAATGGTGATTTGTTTTGGTCCTGTCTGCTGAAGAATACCTTGGAATGGTGCATAGAGCTAGAGAAACATAAAGGTACAGATGTTTTGTTTTGTTTTGTTTTTTTTTTTGGGGGGGGGGGTGTTTTTTGTTTTTTGTTTTTTGTTTTTTTTTTGGGGGGGATGTTTTCAGTTCAGTTCAGCTCAGCTCAGCTCAGCTCAGCTCAGCTCAGCCCAGTTCAGATCAGTTCAGATCAGTGGCTGTGTTGCATTTTTATTGAAAATTTTATTTGACATGGAAATCATGAGTGATCCTTTTTGAATGGTGCATACAGACAGCGAAACATAAAGATACAGACACAAAAATCTGTGTGTTGCATTTTATACAAGCCTTTATATAATACGGAAATCAACGAGAGGGTCATTTTTTGCTCTTCTGTGCACTCTTAAATGCGCATAGTGAACTATAAGAAAAATTCTATAGACGTAGGCAGCCACCGTCCGAGTTGGCATTTGTGACTTTTTATTAGTAATAAATATTGACTGGTAAAGTGTCAGACGTCTTCAGTGCAAACGCTTCAAATTTTTATGCCAAGAACCTACTAGACAAGGCAGCAAACATTGAAAAATCAGAGCCATTTTTTGCATAATGAGAACCATTCTGCTTTGTTTTCACAAACCTTATAAACATTGCTGGTAATGATCGGACAGTGGAGCTAAACCCCAATCCCGAATATTGAGCTATGTGGCTGGGACGACCTAGTGCTTCCTAGTGTAATTACCCCACGAATCGGCAAATTGAAACACAGAGATGACAAAAGTTAGCAGTAGCCCCATGTGTTCGTAGGAAGGGTTTTGTTACCATCAGGCTTTTTAAATAAAAAAATATATAAACATTTGATAGTTCAAAATTATGAAAAATAAAAAATGAACTTACCTTCTCTCCAGCACTTGCTTCAGCTTCGACACCTGGGTGTTCGTACACATTATTTTTCCCGCGGCTTTCATAGAAACCGTCGCCACAGGTTTTGGACTTCAAGTATTTTCTTGGAAACTTGGTGCTTAGTTTTGGGCCAAATACGTCCGCAATGGCCGTTCGAGCTTCTTCATATCTACATGAATACATCTATTTGTTTCAATTGTTCAGGTAGACGCTTGCGAAATTCTGTACTCAAATCCAAATAATATTTTTCGCACAGTTCATGTCACAAATGTGTATGAAATACATCAAATGAAAGGAATGGGATGCATTGGTCACGTGAATAATCGGAGAGTAAATTATATTCCATGGTGACCTTCAATCACCTGAATTAAGTGTTGCTTTGTGGTTTTTGTCTTGTTTTGTTTTGATTGACATTTTTTTTTCTTTTTTTCTTTTTTTTTGTAAAAGAAACACAGGAAACTGATCATCAAACATACCACGCGTTATCCCCCTCAGAATATGTTGTTTGTGGTGTGTCCTTCATTTAATATTGTGCCTACTCATCCTGTTAAAACATCCTCCTGGTAATCTGAATTATCATGATAATTTCAGATGAACAAATATATATGTCAAAAAGACCTTTGGTTCCTGAAGCAGCATGCCTAGACTTATATCAACTTAGTTCCAGAGTACATCTTGACCAAGAGTTTTGTTTCAGCGCGCTTTGGTTGCCCTCGGCCTATACCAGGGATAATACAGTTATAAGTAGTTGCACACTTCCATTTAAGTGTGCATCGCTAGTGTGAACCCACCATCAGGATTGAATGTCCAAAATTTGTGAAAAATAGTCGCAAAGAATGAGTCTTGATGTAGCTGTTCCGTCTATAGCCCATTCTGTATGCTAGACTCATGACCCCAAATATCAAGGACAAATTCAATCTCAGTATGTTTTGAATACATTTATTAAGAAAAAAAACGATTGGGAAACAGGCTTTGCCTATACAAATCCCTCTCGCGAAGAAAAAAATAAAAGAATGATACAAATACTGTACAAAAGGTGAAGACGGGCCACAGAACCAATGACGTAACATTGACAAGGACACACATATGAGAAAATGAGACATCGCAGTAACAATTACAAGAAGTAGGCCTATGCATTATCATATCAAACCTGACGTAGCCAGACAACTGTGTACACAACAAGTAGTGCACGCGGAAAGTTGTATAAGGCCCAATTACACAGGAGAGCGGTAACGGAAAACCGCGTGTTAAAATATGTAATTAAGATACGTGGTTTTCCTTTGATATAATTACACTGACAACGGAATGGTAAAGCGGTACAGCGCTAAACCGCTCCAAATAGAAATCCAATCGATTTTTACTGCGTATCGCGCGGGAACATGAAGATTTCAGCCAATCAGAACCGTTGTTTTGGTAGGCATCATCTCCACGTGTCGAGAGAGAAATTTGTGCCACTAACATGGTCATCATGGAAAACATGATTTTGGAATGCAAAAATATCGTCAATTATACGACCCATAAAGGTATAAAGATGCCCAAAAGAAGCAGGATGTGTGGAAACTCGTTGGTTCAAAGGTGGACATGTCAGGTAATTATTGCGGTGTGCACAAAAGTCCCAAATACATGTGTAGTATAGTGACCATGTGGTCCATATAGATCGGAATTTGGATGGTGAAATAATCTGAGTCCGGTCTGATTTCAGTTGGAACATATAGAAGAATGACCTATTATTTTAAACAGTTAGTTTGTATTGCATTGCTTAAATTAATAGTCATTCTTTCAGAAGGCTATTCACACACAACTATATTACTGGCCCAATGGGCTATGCAACTTTGAAGGTACAACCTTGTAATTCCGCGCGATGTCCTGCTCTCAGTGTAATTTAAAATCCGCGCGGAAATACTGGTATCCACTATCCGCTTTCCGTTACCGTCTTCTGTGTAATTGAGCCTTAAAACCGGCCCGCAAGTGACCTGCCACCCGCCACAAGCAAAGCTTGTGCACAAACTTGGGTGGGAAACGCACGGGTTTTTAATACTTGAATCAACTTATATTGAAAATACATGTGTGGGTTCTGTCGAATATAATTTTGTTTACTGCCTTAGTGCAATTGGGACTCCCAAAAATAATAGTTTGTAGCGTGAAAGGAACCAATACTATGATTTTTAGTGCAATAAATTCCGCTCAGTCGTGTATTTGATAGTTGATCCGCTCAAAGAAGCAATGAAACGAATTTTCTACCTGGGCACCACAAACGCAAGCAGGAGAAATCACCATGTTTTTATCACATTTTGAATCCTTAATAAGAGTGCCATTCTTCAAGTCTGATATTAAAAAAACAGTATTTCTATTTTACTACAGTAAAACCTGCCAAGCCGAACACATCCGGTACCCGAACACTTTTTTTCGGGTCCCAACTTTTTTCTATGTAATTTAACAAGGTGAGCCAAGTATTGAAACCTGCAATCCCCGAACACCTCTCTACTCTGAACACTGAACACCGAACACTTGATTTGGGCCCCAAAGCAACGTTTAACCTGTCAAGGCTGAACATTTACCCCCCCCCCCCCCCTGGAATTTTGGGAAATTCATCGATATTTGATACAAAAACATCACAATTTTTTTATATTCAGCACTTTCATAAAAATTGTGGCATTAAGGTATTTAAAGGGTGTCAATAGTGTGTACACCCCATGCTGAGATCTACTACAGCTGTATGTACAATAAACTGGTTTAATCCAAAGAGGGTAGAGACTCTCTCTACGCTGCTTATTTAGAATTATCAAACTAGTAAGTGCATTCTGAAGTTTAGCAGTATGATAAAGTGTAATACACATATTGTGCGTTTATGTTGGACAATGAATTGATGTTTTATGTCATCAAATTATGCGCATGTAAATACACTGTCACAGGTAGGACAGATGTACTTATTTCAGTACATGTACATATGCATGTACCAGTAACATTAGTAACGTAGCCTAGTGATATTGAAAAGTGCATGTACTGTTAGCCCAAGTTTATGAATTCTATAAACGTTTTTCCCAAGTGGTTGGAATTTTTATAACGTTCTTTTTCATCTTAGTCTTTATTTTTCCTTAAAATTTGTGTAATTTATATAAATATATATGTATTGGAGCTGGTAAATTCCCCGATGCACTTGCATGTACAGGTGAATTCAAAGTTTATAGTGCAGGATGCAGCCACAAGGCCACGCCCCCGACCCTGTATTAGCCGAACAACTCCAATACCCAAACACTTTGGCTGGGTCCCAAGAGCGCTTGGCCTTGACAGGTTTTACTGTATTATCAAGGAGCGTAGAAGCAGATATAAATAATCTATTTCTACCCCCCTTGCTATTACCGACTAACCCATTCTTGAGTGTGTTCCATCCTTCCTTCAGATTCTTTACGGTGTCTTGGAAAAAGTCATATGCTTGCAGGAATGGATCAAGGAGTTCCTTGAGGATTTCAAATGGACCCTTAAGCTCCCCTATAATTCCTTTAATAATTGTATCAAGGGAAATCCTCTTCATGGTGGTCTAATAAAAAAGTTTTATATATAGGAAGGTGCATCAATACTGAAACGACATTTTTAGTATATTCACAGACATTGAGCGTAACCACAAAATTAATTGAATTGAATGGAAACTAATCCAGTGGCCTTATTCCAGACTTATTTTCACAGGCAGACAAGTCCAAAAGTGTCAGGTGTTAAAGCAAAGCAACTGTGTATTAAAAGACTGCGCACTTGTTTCAATTTATTGCGAAATACAAGGAATGGTTTCTTGCGTGTAACAGATTTTCTGTTCAATGGTAAAATTCCCAGTATTTATTATTTGTACCTTTCGGATTCATGTGGCCTAGAAGAGCTTATAACTCCAACAAAAACCTTTTTGCCCTGCTTAAGATTCCTGTTGCTCCCTCTGGTTGGCAAAACCATTCACTGGTTCATGCAATGTTCGCATCAATATCTTAATTGTTAGAGGAGCCAGATATGATCAGTATATTGAGAAATTATTTTCTAGCAAAATCATTTTTTTGTACCAAATGTGGAGAGGCGTGGCACCAGGTAGGTAGAACACTATACATGTATTTACTGTTTCATACTTTAATGCCCATTACACATACACATTGTCCACATGAACCGTCTCCGTGACTCTGACTTACAGACAATATTGATTACTCACCAGGTCTGTGCCTGTAAAGCGTTCAGCAATGTCATTCTTGCTCGGCTGATCATTCAGCAACTTTATCGTCTCTTGAAATGATTTCAAAACTTTCTTAATTCCATGCCATATTTCTTTTATTTCTTTCCTGATGTCAAACCAATACGGTCGATTCTCTGTAAAAGAAATGCAAATCATTCACCTACGCTGAATAGAAACATTTTTATTAGTTACGTAATGTTACCTGTCGATCACCATTTCCCTGGACCTCTGTGTCTGGATCGAACGCCCAGTTGAGGTTCACGGACTTGATTCTGAAAACCTGACAGTCCTGTGGCCCCATCTCTCGGTTCCTTTGGAACTGGTGGTGACTTTCGGTGCACATGCTCCCCGTATCATCCTTCTTTTTCTGGGCGCCATTACTAGCTTCCCTTTTCAAGTTGAGAGTCCGGGAACTTTGCCTCACACTCAGTTTTAGCACTGTATGCATGCCCTTATCTGTGGAAAATCTTTCTCAGTTGTCCAGGAAGCTCTGGAGACCTAGATAGCTGATTTCTGTGGTGCCGATACCTCAGAAATAGTTGGGAATAGAGCTGGTCCTTGGTTTGAAACCTAGAGTTTTAAGATGGCGTCTCAACGAACAGATCACAGAGACCGGGAAGACAGGACATATCTGGCAATTGCCTGCTTTCCAAGACAAGCCATATGTGTTGATCCAGTGACCACTCAGTCCTCATCCTTGTTGGATCATGGACAGAAGTTGGACTCCCAGAATCACCACATGACAGCTTGGGATGACCATCAGTACTGCTATGGTTGTCACCAGCAATTGGGTCAAGTTTTCTCTTGCAAGTGAACTTGCAAATACTGCAAGGATTGGGGAGAGGACAAATGGCTGTTTTTCAAGCAGGCACTGAAGAAATCTGTTCATGCAAGGTGTAGGTGGCAGGCCATAGCTTCCAAATGCCCAGCTGACATGACCAATTACATTCATTTTCACACCAACCACACAAGAGAAAAAGCACAGACTTGCCTACATGGTTCATGGTTCCACACCAAAAGCACCACAGGAGAGTAAGTTGAACAGACACACGAGTTGAAAGTTGGGCAGTAAGAGATCACCTTCAGGAGATCACTAGCACTTGTCTTTGCCCTCAAAGACATCAACTGCTGCACTTGCCACTGACCCAAAGGTTGCACTTTGGAGTCTATGTCAAAGAGCATGCAGATGAAGGCTGAGGTGTTATGTGCATTGTTTGCCCCCTCTCAGCCACAGGCTGTTTCTTCTTCAAAGTCTTCTCTGAAGAAGTCAGCCAAGCATTGGCTGCAGATTTTGATATCTCGGTCCTCTGGGTCTTGAGTGCTTGGAGCAAAAGCCACACAAACTGGTGTGTCCATAATGGAAACCTGTGGATTCCTGTCTGGGTATTCCGAAACCTCAGCCAGTCGAAGGGCTCAGGTCCGAGCAGTTGGATTGTTAGTCCAGGGGGTCAAGAAAACCAATGCTTCTTTGGCAAACTTCCTGACCTCCTGGTTTCTAGAGCTCAGTTCATAAGCCAAGGCAGGGGGTGATAGAAGGAATACACCCTGGTCTTTATGGGTGCCTTTTGCCATTAGTGGGTCTTTGGCCCTGGCAGTTTCGGCACCCATGGTGGGCCAGGTGACACCTTCAGTTGCCCCACCACCAGTGATGACAGTATCTCCTGCACCTCTGGTGGCTTTGCCCTGGAGTGAGCAGATGGCGAATACTTTCACCCCTGCATTTCAGCCAGGTATGCTGCCTCCCACTGATGAGAGTCAAGCAGAGCTTGAGCTCCCTGAGGAACAATGGTTGCAGTCTGACACTTTGTCTTCTTCTGCATTGGCCTTCATTGTAGCTGTGTCAGAGCAGATTCTGTCAGCTGAGCTGCTTCTGCCTTGAGCCATCTCTCTCCAGGAAATGGGACTCAGAAGTTCACTGAATCCCCCCCCCCCTCCCAAAAAACCTCCTCCTGCCAGCAGACCACTGAGTAAGGAGCAGCCGTAGTCCAGGAAACGAGTCTTCTCGAGACCAAGCAGGATCACTCCAGCCAGCAGACATCCTTGTCGCCAGCCACTAAGACCACTGCATACGGCACTCCAGAGCCTCCCTTTTAGCTCCATGTATGCTGAACAGGTGGAGGTGGCCTGGCTTGGCCTGGCATGGTGTGGCGTGGTAACACATCCCCTGCTGTCACAAGTGGCTGCACCATTGCCCGTGGACGACTGGTTTTTGATGAGGCTTTGGGCATCACCCCTGCCCTTGTGAGTCCGGAATCTTCCAACCTCGACACCCAGGCAGAGGATGAGTTTCTGTTTTAGAATTCGCCCATTGCCAGATCTTGACTCAGATTAAGGGCTCATCCATCATGCCATATGCGCTCTTAACAGCTGAGCATGGCAGTGACCATTAGTTCTGTGGAAGGTTCTGCCCCCTCCGCTCTCATGGACACAGTGCCTGTTCCATTTACAGGCTTTGACCACGTCAAAGCTCTTATTCAGAGCATGGTTGGTGACCAAGCTGTGGTCCCACCACAGGAGGACAGACATGGGGCTGTTGCACTGTCCTGTTGGGGCTCTTCTCTGCAGGACACATGGCAATGCACCCCCATTCCTTTTGCGCCTTTCATGACTGAGGTTTATGACCAGCTCAAGGCCAAGAATCGTGGCACACAAGTTCCCATAGAGCTGACAATGTCTGAGTATCTGTGGCAAGGGTGACTCCTCCCTTAGCCAGATGTTCTGTCGCATCTGCTACTGGTGGATTTGGACTAGGAAAAGTTTGACACTCTGCAGCTAAAGTTCGTCACAGTGTCTGCAGAGGCCCACAGATGGTTGGAGGAAGATGCTAGGAGATCAGTCTTTATGGTGTTGTACTTCGATATCACATTGGCCACTCTGGGGTCTCTCTTCATGACTTCAAGGGCTCTGTTCACATTACGGAGGCAGTGCAAGACTGGTTATACCAGGCGTCACTCCTCGCAACTACATTGTCAGGAGCTGTTGATCACCGGGTGCAGACTGCTTGCACACTGGAGGTGAACCTCTGTTTGTTATGGAGGGACACATACCTCCAGGGTCAGAAGTTGTCTGACCCTCTGTTTCACAGAGCCTCTCTTCTCAGGAACAGTGTTTGGAGGAGAGATGGTGGAGGTTGTCTGCCAGGCACAGGACCTTCATGCTCACTCGGCTGACCAGGCCCATTCCAAAGCTCTGACCAATGCCACTCAGTCACTGTCTTCCTTGGCCACCACAGCCCTGAATCTTGGTACATCCCAGACTGTGTCTACTCGCCCCTGAGCTCGTGCTTGACACAACGATCTGGAAAGAGTGGCCAGTGCTAAGGGAAAGGCAAGCCATCCAGTAAAGGCAAGAAGCCATGGAAGCTTTGGCACTCCTGACTCTTGCATACTGGATCGTGCTGTCTCAGGATTGCCCACAGCCACGCAGTTAGACTCCCCACAACACCTGATCAGCAGCTGCCTCACCCCATATTGCACACAATGGAAGTCTATCACAGATGACTCATTCATCCTAAACATGATGTCCACACGCACATGAGGCATGTCCCGGGACATCAAAATGTCCTGGCTGATCAACTCTCCAGGAGAGGTCAGCCAGTAGGGATGGAGTGGTTGTTCCACCCAAAGGCCATTCAGGCCATGTGTGCCAGATGGGGAACTGGACATGTGGATATGTAAATGATTTGTGAGAATTCAAAACTGCTGGTTTGCGTCTCTCCTGTCCCAAACCCTTAGGGCCTAGCAGTGAATGCTCTAGCCATGGACTGAAGCAACCTCTGTGCATATGCTTACCTCCTTCTGAGAATACTGCAGAAGGTTTGGTCCCACAATTACAACATGATCCTAGTCGCCACCAAGAGTGATTGGTCGGCAGACCTGTTTGAACTCAGCATCAAGCCTCTGCTATGATGACCAGCATGGCTGAAGCTTCTGGTGCAGCTGGGGACCAGTGTGTTCCACAGGAATTCTCAAATGGTGAACCTCCACACTTGGGGGTTATCTCACATACCATCCATGACAGAGGCTTCTCGGAATCAGTTTCAGATAGAATTGCAAGAGGAGAGCTTCGCTCTTTTTCTCTAACTGTCTCCTCAGCTCAATGGAATGTGTTTTCTGACTGGGGCGTTAGTAATGGAATTCACCCTTTGTCTCCACACATTGCAGACATTACCGACTTCCTGTTGTATTGGTGGAAAGTCTTAGGCAAGAGCTTGTAAAAAGGGGAGGGCTTCAGATCAGCCAGCTCTTCAACCCTTGCGAATGTTTACAAAGTTTGCATCAGAAGGGATCCCTATCTGTTTGTGCTCATTATGTTCTTCTACACCAACAGACTGGCATCAAGACAGGTCTTACCTCAGTGGGACCTGCTGGTTTTAATCATATGGAAGAAGTAGCCCTTTGAGTACCTTGAGGACGCAAGGCCGTTACACCTCAAGTACTGGACGTAGAAAACTTGTGTTCTGTTAACACTCGCTTGGGGGGCTTGGAGAAGTAAGATCCAAGCTCTAACTTATGACTGGCTCCAATGGATCCCTGACCACTCCCAGGTGACACTGGGGCCTCACTTGGGCTTCCTTCCAGTTACCCCCAAGCTGCCAGTGGCCAGTATGCCAGTAACGTTATACCTTCAACCTATATGCTTGGGTATCAGTGAATGGTGGTCAAAAGATAGCATTACATAACTAGTGCGAGATATTTTTAAGTAATATCAGTAAGTATACTTACCTCTCGACCACCAGAAAAGCCCACCTGACCAACCTCGCTTCCCTTTTCAGCTGATATCAACTGACCACTCTCCAAAAGAAGAAAAAATGATATGGGTAGCAAGTGCACCGGGAGCCACCACCAGTTCCAAAGGAACCGAGATATAGCACCAAGGGACCATCAGGTTTTCAGAATCAAGTTAGTGAAACTCAACTTGACTCTCATAGGCTTTTGACCCAGACACAGAGGTCTAGGCAAATGGTGATATAATAGCACATTATTTATGTTCGATCGTTTATACTATTGGCCTATTTTAAGTGTCTGAAATAAAGTTATCTTATCTTATCTTATCTAATAGTAGCTATGAATAAGGGGCCACTTCCTCGCCGCCTTACCACCGTGATGTATCGCGGTGCGATCCTGATAGCCTGAATCGCCAACTGGATTTCAAAAGATCCGCATTAGTGTCTGGTATTTTATACGTAATAGTTGAAAACATAATGTCCAGATAATTTCACATAATATTTTGGATCCGCTGAACACACACACACACACACACACACACACACACACACATTTTAGAGGTAGGAAATGACATCGAGATGGGTCTGCAGCTGTCAAAGCGTTGCCCTCTGTTTCATATCCATTTCTTCCTTTTATTTGTTTAGAAAAATGCGTTATGAGCTACTGATTTCTCATTTTGTGACTGAGGTTGCCGGATATGAAACTAAAGCGCTTGCGTGCATTATCCTTTGAACAGATAGATGGCCGTATCATGTGCTAGCATTTAAAACCCTTCCAAGTATGACATGGATGTTACACATTTCTGCAAAGGATAAGTTCAATATTTGCTGCTAGATATGTTGTGACAAATTCTATTTCCGCAACTAACATTGGGTCAACGCTGATGAAAATTATTTGGAACGGTTTAGCTCTTTCGTATTTATTACTTACTTTTATGTAAGTACGCAGACTTTTTATACTCTTCATCTCAAAATGTTTTTATAAGTTGCCATGTCTTTTTGGCGTCAGTTGTGTTTATTGCAAATTGTCTGTGACAAATTGTCCAGGCTTTCACTGTAAAATTTGAGAAACTGTTTCTAGGATGTTAGAGTGTGTAATCCTACTGTGTATATTTAGTTTTTCAGTGAAAAGAATCATTATATTCATAGATCCCGAAATATCATTTGTTATCGTTTTTTTTTTTTTTTTTTTTTTATTTTGTTTGTTTATCTGTTGATTTAGAGAATTTTGATAGGTAAGTGGTTTTCTTCAATTTAACACGTTATACGGTTAAGATTTCCGTAATTTAGTAAGTTTGGGTCTTCAAACAGGTCCATATCCAAATTGCGTGCTATGTAAGTTACAAAACGTAATTTGCAAACTATTTAATGATGTTTTTTCTTCTTTTGCAAATTTGAAGGACAAGGATATTCCAGGGTTTTTTTTTATTATTATTATAATTATTATTATTATTATTATTATTATTATTATTATTATTATTATTATTATTATTATTATTATTATTATTATTATTATTATTATTATTATTATTATTATTATTTAAGTAGATTCTGAAAATAACGCGTCACCGGCAAAACCGTTTAGAATGAGATGTATTACAAAGTATGTTATCAATTAAAGAAGAACATTTTGTCTGATAATGTTGATAGAGTAAATTTTGGGGCAACGTCATTATAAAATGAAGTATAATAAGGACATTCCAATACTACTCTTTGCACCTCGTTTGTTATGATTCAATATTAAAATCGCCAACAGTGATGTTGTCAGACTGTTTCTTGGGCAGGATTGCAGTCACACCGGGTACTTATGTAATGAATTGTTTTCAGGCATCATATTTCTGTTTCTTGTTGTTTTGTAAATATATGCGTTATGCAGGTTGATCGTTTGTTTGAAAATATTGCCTTTGAAGTCAATGGATTGACCGTGCGATAATCTACTGAAGAGGTAACAGTCATAAATACTACATTTGAACTTTTTATGTTAATACACCAGCAAAACCTCTATCTGAAAAACATGTACCCCGCAGAATAATAGAATCATAATTTTAGGTCTTCTCGCTCTCGTCCAATCCAAGTTTCCTTTATACAGATGGCGCTAAATATAAAGTTGTTCTGCCCCAAATCATTTATACAGATACATAAATAAATTACATCATGTTGATGTGACATGCAAAAGGAACCCAAATGGGCTTTTGGAACCCAAATCAATACCAGTTTTGAAACTAGAACAGACTGATTTTCCAAAAGAAAATCAAATGTCTCCCGGTGGAACACTTACGTCTCTGAATCAGCTACAGGTGATAACAAATTACAAATGACCAAGTTTGCTTGAAAATTACAATCCTATTTTAGCTCTCACCTAGATACATTACTCTAGCAATTTTCATCAAGTTCTTCAAGACTTATTGCAGAGAAACCAATTTCACATAAATGACCCTGTGACCTTGAAAATTAGGTCAAAGTCACCCAAGTACAATCCCACCCTTGGTCTTACCTTGATACATAATCCTAAGAAGTTTCATCAAATTCCATCAAGTTCTTCAAGACTTATTGCAAGGAAACCAATTTCATATAAGTGACTCTGTGACCTTGAAAATTAAGTCAAGGTTAGCCAAATACAATCCAAACCTAGGTCTTGTCAAGATACATAATCCTACCCAGTTTCATTAAATTCCAGCAAGTTCTTCAAGACTTATCGCACGGAAACCAATTTCCCATAAGTGACCCTGTGACCTTGAGAATTCGGTCATCCAAATACAATCCCAACTTAGGTCTTGCCAAGATACATAATCCTACCAAGTTTTATCAAATTCCATCTAGTTCTTCATGACTTATCGAACGTAAACCAATTTCACATAAGTGACCCTGTAACCTTGAGAATTCGCTCAAGGTCATCCAAATACAATCCCAACCTAGGTCTTGCCTAGATACATAATCCTGCCAAGTTTCATCAAATTCTGTCAAGTTGAAGAACCTGAACAACAACAAGCAAAAAAGCGGAAGAAACCGGCACTAAAACAATATGTCCCCCAGCTTCCACCGGGAGACATAATTCCTGTAGACAAGTGAGACAAAGTTCCATCCAAAAAGAATGGATCCCTGTACCTACTGTGGAGCAGGATCAGAATGTCGGTATAGACAAAAACAACAACACAATGACAGCATTATGACGTGGAGACAAAAAATATGGCGGAAGATGTTGTAAACTTAATTTGTTCTACTTTGTTTTATCTCATGGCCAATCTGCGAAACAGTGCAATCAAGGTACATACATGTTTATGTCTGCAGCGTCAATCGGACTGCACTCAAAATTTCGAGTGATGTTGAAAAAGACAAAACTATAAACTGGGAGGGAGGGGGGTAATCCCCATACATTGCCGAACAGGCAGGTTCCACGAGAAGACCACTGGTTTTCAGCACAAGCGCTCCCAAGGAGCAATGTTTTGTGAATTACTAGTATTCTATCTCCAAGACTACCGGGGGGGGGGGTATCTCCAAGACTTCGGGGGGGGGGTGGAGGGCGGGGGTGTTTTTATTTTCCACCTGCAGTGTGATTTTTTCACAATAAGAAACGTGATCCTTGGCCCGAGCCCCTTAGAAATACTTGCTCTTAGTTCCCCCAAAACCTTTGCTCCCTTTTTTTAATTTTCTTATTCACGCCCCCCCCCCCCTTCCTTTTTTTTCGGGGGTCTACATTTCATATCCTAGATGGAGTCTACCTACCACTTATTCTGGGGAATGCCCCTTCCCCCCCCCCCTGTAGAGCACCTACCCTTACTAAAGAAATTGGCAGTCGAAATCTTATCTTTTGCTTCAAGAACTGCAGATACAGCGATACCAATTCTGAAAAGAAGAAGTTTTTCCGTCAGATCAATGATTATCGTAATATCATACTATGTAGTCTTGTGGTTTGAAAGACCATATCACGATGGTGTATAAACAAAAAGGGTGCAAAGTTCAATACGATTACATTAAAGCAAAATCTGAGCTGTGAATCTTTATCTTGACGTAGAGTATGACCCTCTATATTTTAATTAATTGCTTTACCGTAACTTGTATTTAACTTTTTTTATGATCCCAATAGGCACTACACACATTGCTGTCCCATGCTTAAGGAAGACGGCAACTTTATGATTTACTTCAGATGCGTATCCATAAAAAGACGCAGCGTAAAACTCACCTTGTAGCACCTTTGCCGATTGTCTGAATCGACTGCAGGGGATTCTTAAAGATACGCTTGATGGCTTTCAAAATCATATTAAATGCAGTTTTAATTTCATCCCATGCCCACGGTAACGTTACTTTGATCGCGTCAGCTATTGCCTGCAATAAATAATGTAACAAAGCGCTTTTGCATCTGTTTGGCGGCATAAATAGTCTGTTTCCTGCATAAAGTTAGAAAAATATCCCTCAAGTAAAACAACCCATGATATTTTATGTAGTAAATGTGCTTTGCGACCCATGTTTCTCGTCTTTGTAGTACGGTTTTCCTTATTACAAAGGAATTTTTAGAGACATTTTACAACAAACACTTCTACATCTATCGTTGAAATGTTAGGATGGGAGTACAGATACATTTTTATCTCTGATGGAAGATTGATCTACGCGGCACTGGTCTGCAGTTATCAATGCTTTGGTCATTATGCATTTTTAGTATGCTTAAGTATTCCTAGAACGTACGTTGCAAGTATTTTTAATATCTGTGCTGAGAAAGTTTATATGCTAAATACCTAATTTACAATTTCAACTTATGTTGTGGAAATATATTACGTCTATACACGTTCTAAAGTCGTTTACGAACCCAACCATACAAATTTATAATGATTATTAACTTACGTTGTACAGATTCATAACGTCTGTCTTAACATCGTTTACGAGCCCAACTATCCGGTTTACAACATTCTTCACTGACTCAACCACTGGAGGCAAATCTGTGTATGGTTCTAATGCTTTCAGAAGTTTCTTTCCAAGTTTTCGGAAGTTAAACACATTCTTAGGTAGTTCCTTGACTGAGGTGACCAACCGCTCAAGAATAGACTCTCGGCCCTGGCCCCGTATGACCGATACCAGGTCTCTGAACCTTTTTACTGCGTTCTTCACAGTTTTCCATATCTTTGGTACCTTGACCGCATACTTTTTAGCATTGTCTAAAATATCTTTGAATCCAAATTCCTGAAACCAGGTAGACAATGCACGTACAAATGTATGATATGGAATGACTCTTGGCATAACACCATGCAATCAACACACACAAAATACGAACGTACAATTAATGTTACTCATTTGTTACGCGTAATATTACCCAAAAAAAACATGTCCTAATAGTTACCTGCTGAAGATCCCTTATTATCTTTTAGGCTGATGTGGCCTATGTCCAAATTACCTCTTGAACATGTTTTGGTAAGTAAAATAAAAAAGAAATTCTCCGATGTTTCTACATTATATGACAGGAACGGACATTGAGAGTTAAGAACTTTGCAAAATGGATGTCTGTGGTATTGCTGACAAGGAAGTGTTGTGCACAGGACATTTGGATAAACGCAGCCTATATGCAGACATTAACATGTTGCTATTTATTTGGTTTAAAGCAATGAAAATTTCGTTGGAAACATAATAAACAATATCACTACCCAAAACCTTGACCATTGGTCGTGTCTATTCGCCCAGCTGTCGTGCAGATAGGGTTTGGTCATGCTTATTTGCTTAGATGTTGTGCCAATAAGATTTGACCATCCTTTATTTGCCATCAGTATGATAATTCAAAAAAGTGGCCGGCTATATGCTCTTTTGCCGCAGCTGAGCAAATAAAGTACAGTTGAGCCTTATTGGCACATCAACTGGGCAAAGTATAGCCAGTCCCTTTTTAGAATTACCATAAACTCACTGAAACCATTGATGAGTGATGATTAACTTGCATTTGGAAAATGTTTATCTACACTCGTTAGACGATATTAGCTACAAAACAGGCGTGAGGAGGACTCAGGACTCATGACAGGTTTATCTTTACTAGCAACATACACATTTAAAGTTAACAGTAAAGTATATGCACTGTATGCCCATTTAATGGTAAGGGAGACTCCCAAAGAGACAAATTGTCGCAGCTATGGAAGTCACCCGTATTTAAGATGAAAATATAATTATGTCCGCATTTTTGTTCATGTTAAAAGAATTAAAGGTCATAGAAAGGGAAGAATAATCTGTATATGATATAAATTCAACAATTTTACTTGCTTATGCGTGATCGTGTATGTAAAAAAAAGAAGCATCAATATAATAAATTGAGCCTTGACGTACTCCAATAGTGGCAGGTAGCATACCAGATTAAATATCATCAAATTCTACATTCTGCTTGCCATCTTTTAACCAACTGTTAAATGAATTTGCTAGGGATTTTTTTTTATTTTGTAATAAATCAGTGTGATCTATAATTTGTTAAGGTCTATGATACCGAAAGCTTTTGATAAATTTATGAAAATGCAAATTTGGTAGTTTGTCTATGTTCATTTGTTAAATATATCTGTCGATAGGTTCTACGGTTGCAAGCTCCCTTGAAGCGCGATTATGGAATCAGAAGGATGTATAGCTAGCTGCATTGTGCCCATGTCCGTGTTGCCCATCAAAACCTCTGGGTTCAAAATTAGTCTATTTGTAATCATAAGACAGTACAAACTAGGAAAGATGATTTGCTGCATAGCAAATCAGTGTGTGTGTCTTCAAAGCATATTGGTATGGCAATGTACACCTATACCATAACACAGGAGTAGAAGTTGGAATGGCATCTCTATCTTTTATTGCTTTGAAGTTATTTAAGATGTGAAATTTCTAATGGTGCTATTTAGCATAATTTATATTGCTACAACTTTTATTTTTAATTCATTAGGCGTGCAATGGTCAACAACCCCCTGGTAAAAGTTGGAATGACATCTCTATCTATAACAGTGTTAAAGATATTCAAGTTTGAAAATTTCGAATACTGCTAATTAGCATAATTTAAATTGCTACAACTTTTGTTTTAGATTCATTACATGTGCAATGGTCAAGAACCTCCTAGTAAAAGTTGAAATGACATCTCTATCTTTAATAATTTTGAAGATATTCAAGTTTTAAAATTTCAAATGCTGCTAAATAGCATAATTCAAATTGTTACAACGTTTGCTTTAGATTCATTACCTGCACAATGGTCAATAACCTCCTAGTGGAAGTTAAAATGACATCTCTATCATTAATAGTTTTGAAGATATTCAAGATTGAAAATTTCACATGCTGCTAATTGGCATAATTTAAATTGTTACAACTTTTGTCTTAGATTCATTACATGTGCAATGGTCAACAACCCCCTAGTAGAAGTTGAAATGACATCTCTATCTATAAAAATTTTGAAGATATTCAAGATTTAAAGTTTCAAATGCCCCTAATTTGCATAATTTTAAATATCTTCATTCCTCAGTATAAAACGGTGAAACTCCTTGTATGGAAGTACAACATGCCAATTTTGGAGTTTCTGTGTATAATAGTGTCCGAGAAAAGTGTCGGACAAATTTGCTGGTAAAGAAGAAAGAAAGAGAGAAAGAAAGAAAGAAAGAAAGAAAGAAAGAAAGAAAGAAAGAAAGAAAGAAAGAAAGAAAGAAAGAAAGAAAGAAAGAAAGAAAGAAAGAAAGAAAGAAAGAAAGAAAGAAAGAAAGAAAGAAAGAAAGAAAGAAAGAAAGAAAGAAAAGTGTGTGTTGACACACACACTTTAATTACGAAAGGACAGTGGCCACATGCACTTTCCCTCTCATTTCATATATCTAGGCTCCTTGGGCTGAGTATGAAAGTTTTTTGAGGATGGAGTGTGTTTTCAGACGCGCATGTCCCATGTAAATTCTCAGATGGTAATTGTAATTTACTGACAAATAAACCTACCTTGAAAATGTTAACTTTGTAAGCAACATCGCCTTTGAAGCAGAGTTCAGCTTTCAGCAGGTGGTAATCAAAACCTAGGATTCCAAGATGCGCAGTCGCCCAGGCTCTGTCATCGATATCCACTTTGAGAAACCCAGACAGTGGCTCTAGACGTGAAAGGTATGCATAAGCAGTAAATGATTACAAGACGTCGGTATTTAGAGAGCACGTCTGCAATTTCCATGCAAAGAGATGCCAAATAAACATTGTAATACCAAGATATGATTTATGAAAGGCGCGTGAAATTACACAAAATGACAAATTGCGTGAATTTGCAATCAAACTTATTCTTTTGATAGACTCGAATGAAGAAACATTGACTGATGAACGCAGAATCTCTGAAGAGCATCGTAACTCGATCGACGGTTACATGTACTTGACGAAGCTGTAGGCTGAGTCATGTTTGCTCCGAAAGACCTAGCGAGTCACATCTACCGATCGGGACACAGGCACGAGATCTGACATTCTATTTATCCTGTGTTAAAAAGCAAAAAGACAACATTTCGGCCAAATAGTAGCACATTTGTAAAGCGGTATTCAAAGTGCAAAACGGCCTCTTTAACTGATCTGCATAACAACGGCTAGTAATGATATTCCACATTCATAAGTGTGATTCATCGGTCGACAAAATTGCGCATTCCATGTGACACATTAGGTAATTCACCAAAAGCTCATGTATTTATTCAAAACAATGGATTATAACAATGGTCGCATAGGATACAACTCACAATGTCACACAGCTGTATCTGGTACCTGTATTAAGGTCATACGGGTGTAAACATTTGATACAGAAACGAGGATACCACCCGTGCATAAGGATCATGCCGGATACATGCATACCAAGTATGGTTACTGTGTAATTTTTAAAAAGTTTTGCATCATGATAAGGCCATAGTATCATCTTATATCAAAACGTTTTTAAAATGCTAACGTCACAAATACCTAGAGTATTCCAACACTTAACCAGGTTACGTGAGCTGTGAAACAGCGACACACACTTTCCTTCCACATCATTTACTCTCATATGATGCAGGTTAATGTTTCAATGTGTTCTACTACATACATGCACAATATACCTTTATATGCTTCAGCAATGACACCATGGTCTTCAACAGCATGTAATTACCTGATGACTAAATGCAAACAAATGCAAACAATTACTTACTGACTTTTATGTGTACTTCATTTTTTATGACAACTCCAAATGATGCACCAAGCATTGTGCCGCCTATGCCTTTTTTCCAGTTAACCGATGGAAGTTTCAGGTGGAACTCGAAACCTTGCCATATTCTGTCAATATTTTTCTTCAGGGATCTTCTGATACGCCGATGAAAAATTGCGGTCTCATTTGGATATCTGTAAATCACACACACACACACACACATATATATATATATATATATATATATATATATATATATATATATATATATATATATATATATATAATTATATATACATATATATATGATACGCCGATGAAAAATTGCGGTCTCATTTGGATGTCTGTAAATCTCACTCACACACACACACACACACACACACACACACACACACACACACACACACACACACACACACACATATGGGTTTCTTTAGTGCTTTTTAATGACCAAGGTATTCCAATCTTACGAACAGCAGCAGACGACGTTTATGACTCTGAAGTGATACAAAAATGCAGCTGTAACGGCATTCTACGTATCTGTACATTTTCACAAATAATTTTCATTTTTCTCAAAATGTTTATATTGGAGTCAGTTTGATGTGTGGTTTTAATCGTTCAAATATATACACACCTTCTGGCATTTTGGTCCATGAAGTGAGAGATTTCTGAGCCATAAGAATGTCTCTCATATGCTCTCACAGCAGCATGCTTCACGTAGTCTTCCTCGTCTGTCAGTGCTACAGCCAACAGGACATCGGCCGCCTGCAACGGAAGCAAGCTTATCATCCCTCCCCCAAAACTGACCATTTTCTCTGATATATGATGATTTACTGGTGAAATAAGTGGAAACCACCCATGCTAATTGTTACAATCATTTGTGATAAAATTGAACATTCTTTTTTTTAGGTTCGTCGTTTCGTCAACTTAGGAATGATGTCTTTGTTGAAGTTTCATTCATAATGTTAACCAAGAAATGTGTATTGAATTATTGACATAAAACTTGCACAACAACATTTAAGAAGTCATTAGTTTCTAATGATATTTGACATCTTGACTTCTCTTAAATGTATTGAATGTTTTTCTTATGTCAGTTTGCTGTTCTAAAATATAATGACCTAATCTTCAATACGTCTGTATGGACCTTGTTCACACGCAATGCTGGATACATAGGTGAAACGACACGAGTCGACTGTTTGGAAAATCAATGAAACGCATTTCATAAAATGTTTAAAACCATCTGTATCGTCACCGTCACTGAGAACTAGAGAACAAATCAGTAAGTTCAAATACGGTCACTGAAACACGCATTTTATTAAACGTAAATGCAAAACGTTACTAGGGCTTCATAGCAAAAGGTATCCATATGTTTGCTTAAAAACGTATTATCTTATTAGCCAATTAAAGTGCAGCACCACGCCTCATGAAAACTCTTATAATGTGTTTTCATACCTTAGGGTGGTTTACTTTGCTCAGTCCGTGCACTGCTCCACACTTGAGCACAATATCAACATCTGATGTGTTCAGGTATGACACAAAGTACTCTATGGATGATTCCATTGCAGCATTACCCAGTGCCAGCAAATGAGTTGATTTTCGGTGTGTGTATAATCGTTGCTGTTGATCGGAAAAAACAGATCTCTTGTGTCTATGATGCCAGGGGTCTACAAAGGTAGGATAGATAAGCATGACATCCACTCCTCAGTTTTTAAAGGAAACATTGATACTGTCAATAAAAATGATACAATTGCTTCATGGCAGTGTTATATAATACATAGTATGAAACACGTTAATTTTATATATCTGATATTTTACTGTGAAAGTTGGCGCTCTGTTGGATATTTGGCAAATGCCTTCAAATGACGGGTTCCGATACAGACAAATTATTACCAGAGCAATCGAGTTTAATATGCTTGAACTTGCAAATAATTTATATCTAACCATACATTACCATCCCTTCCAGACATTTAACTTAAAACTTAGGGTTTGTATGTGTGTGTTGGGAAAGGGGGCGGGTCCAAACTATAGGCTTTTGGTATAAGTCATTGTGACATGTCTGAAATGCATGGTGCATCGGCGCTCTGCTAACAGTGTTCATGGAGGATGAGTAAGGGGTTTCCCGTACCGGGGTACTGGGGCTTTTTATTTACCGTACTGGAAGCCCTCTTATTTTACGTATTTCGTACTATCCAAATTTTGAAAGATTTTTGTTTTCTGCACTGCGTACTCTAGAAAAATAACTACCTGTACCAGCGTACTCAGACCCCCCCCCTTGCCCCCCTTCTTCATGGATTTGAGGGTTTGTGGGTCCATAGACGGTACCTAATTTGGTCGCGGATGGATTACTCTATATGTACACAATATCCGTGGGCACCCAACCAGCAGCTACTTGGGTAAGAGAATTTGTAACCAAACAGAATTTTTGGTCGAAATGACAGAAAATTTTGCTTCGCCTCGTTGTTGCATTGTTCATAACAAAAATGCATATTGATATATACTGTTGGGGGGTATGATACACGTATTACGAGGATCTGTGTGGGGAGTTTGTTTACTTTGTTATGCCACTGCTGTTCACATCTCTTTTGGAAGGAAATGGTGGTCCTTAAAGGGATCTTTTTGGTCGTTGTTGTTGTTGTTCTTGTTGGGTGGCTGCATGCATCAATGGCGGGTGTGACCACCACACCTCTGTAAGCAAGCTTGGATCCGCCTTGGTATGCTTGCTGCTTGGTAGCTTGGTGATCTCAGCCTGGATAATTTGATTCCACTGGTCTGCGAGCCTCTGTGCCAGTTGGTCCAGGTTGGTTGCAGGTTTTGTATGCTCATGCCTAATTCGACGGCTAAGCACATCCCACAAATGCTCGCTGGAGGACAGGTCTGGAGAAGGGGCTAGCAACAATGGGATATTGCTCTACTGTAGATACAACATGCTGACTCGGGCAGTGTGTGGTCGTGTGTTATCGTGTTGAAACAGTAACCCTGGATATTGTTGGACCAATTCGTCAACAGTCGGCAGCATACCATCCACGTCGCTCTGGACTGTCATTGTCCCGTTCACCCTGATAACAGTTGTTCTCCCTGTTGCTGTAATTGCCTCCCACATCATGACCCTGCCTCCTCCGTAGCAGTCATGTTCAACCACACATCCTTCTACGAACCTCTCGGAAGGCATTCGTAAAACTCTTATTCTTCCATCGTGGAAATCCAAGCAGAATCGGGATTCATCTGACCACATCACACAGTTCCATTAATTTCTGGTCCAGGCTGCATGTCCTCACTCCATTTTACCTGTGGTGTCTTGTGTACAGGACCATGTAAGTATAATATTTTACCTCCATGGCAGGACTGAGAGGGATGAGAATGGCAGGCCAGTATGGCCTCAGTTTGGCCGACACTAGCCTCTTGTTAATGGTAGACTGGGATGTTCTCATTTTGCAGGCCTGCGGCCACTTCTGACGCTACCTTGCACAGGAAAGAAACCCGTGCCTCTTCATATGCTGGATCAAGTAACGTTCAGCCAGCCCCCCCCTCTCTCTCTCTCTCTCTCTCTCTCTCTCTCTCTCTCTCTCTCTCTCTCTCTCTCTCTCTCTCTCTCTCTCTCTCTCTCTCTCTCTCTCTTTCTCTCTCTCTCTCTCTCTCTCTCTCTCTCTCTCTCTCTCTCTCTCTCTCTCTCTCTCTCTCTCTCTCTCTCTCTGTGTGTGTGCAGCTGCTCAGGGCATACCAAATCCTGTGTTATCATAGATGACAAAATGTCTGAGCCATTTGGTTGTGATGTAGGAGTCCGCCAAGGGGAAAATCTCTCTCCTTTGCTCTTTTCAATTTTCCAAAATGATATGGAATCTCATTTGTATAAAGGTTTCAGTGGCCTAAATTTATTAAAGAACAGGTTGGTCATCACTTTGCAGATGATACACTTGTTTACCTCAACCTGTTTGTCCTTTTGTACGCAGATGATACCACTGTCATGACAGAAAATGCTGAGAATTTACAAGCTGGTCTAGAAGCGACGCAAGAATATTGTGAAATTGGGGTCTCACAGTAAATATTGACAAGTAAAAATCGTAATTTTCTCAAGAGGCAGGCGAGAAATTTTCCACAGTTTGTTTTAGCTGTGCAAATGTTGAAGTTGTTGATAGTTTCCTGCTGTTACTTTCAATTACAATAATATCTATAATAAACGCAAGAAACATCTATATGACCAAGCACATAAAGCGATGTACTCAGTTATGCAAAAAAGCAAAGAAAATGTGTCTTCCAATAGATCTTATGTTTGAACTTTTTGATAAACTTGTCATGCCAATATTGACCTATGTTGCAGAAGTATGTGGTGGCGGTGATAATTCCTCCTTGTTAGAAAAACTACATTTGAATATTTTTGGAATTTATACTTCAAAGTGTTTGTTGCAAATAATAAGTCTTTTTGACTCCTTGGGTATCAAAATCAAGATGGCGTTTGTTATTGAAATATTTGAGCTGGAATGGTTGTATTTCAATTCAAAATTGAGGCAGTCAGAGATTCTGAGTCGTTGGCACACTATTTTCGTAACAGGAGCATGGTCTCACTGTGTTTTGTGATACGAAAAAGCCACGTTAAACGCATTTTAAATCTATGAGTCTATAGCCATGAAGACTGCTGGACTTCTCAAATTCCTCCATGATGAGTATGGCTAACTGTAATGTATTGGAGGTGTACTTTAGGCGAAAAAGTTCTTCCCTTTTGTAATGTCCATACGCTTATTATCAAACGAAAATGGTGTGGAAACGACTCAAGAATCTCTGACTGCCTCAATTCCAAATTGAAATAAAACAATACCATCTCAGATGTTTCAAAACAGACGCTATTTTGAGTGTGAATGATGATGTGTTGTGACCAAAATTCATACGTTTGGCGTTGTACGTACGACTTAGCATGTTGTACGTGTCACTTACTATCCCGTACGTATGACTTACTATCTCGTACATACGACTTACTGTCCCATACGTGCGAGATTTATCTTGTAATACGACATATTATCTCGTACGTATGACGTACTATCTCGTACGTATAAGTTACTATTCCGTACGTTTGACTCACTACTTCGTACGTACGACTTATACTATATCAAACATACGAGATTGATCTTGCACATACGACATGTTATCTCGTACGTATGACTTACTATCTCGTACGTATGACTTGCTGTCTAGTACGTATGACTTACTATCTTGTACGTATGACTTGCTATCTCGTACGTACGGCTTCAGGTGCGGATCCAGACTTTCTAAAAGGGGTGGGTTGAAATTGCGAGTGCCAAAGGCATAAAGCTCACTGGGGGGGGGGGGGTCCGAGGGGCCTTCCCCAGAATGTTTTTTGAAAATTGATACTCTCAGACAAAAAAACATAATCATAATGGCAACATCAGTAGCATGAGTTACAACATTGCGTAGGCCAAGCCTTTGATGTAATATATAGCATTTTAATTCCAACAAAAGCACACAGAATGTATATTGAAACGTAACGATTATATATGAAAGTATGAACAGTTTTCAAAGATCATAGATGTTTAGACATACATGCCTTCAGACAATAAATTACTTGAAGGCGGCGGTAATAGGCCAAGTTGTTTGATTTTATCTTCCAGTGTTTTATTTTATCTTATTTTCCATTTTACTCATTATTTATTTATTTATTTATTTATTTATTTATTTATTTATTTATTTATTTATTTATTTATTTATTTATTTATTTATTTACTTATTTATTTATTTATCTATCTATTCATTCATTCATTCATTCATTCATTCATTTTAACATTATAGAGGGGGGTTCGATCGAACCCCCAACCCTCCGATCCGCCGTTGGACTTACTATTCCATACGTGCAAGACTTTTGTCGTACGTATGAGATAAACATTTTTTTTCTCCTTGGCGCTAATACGTAGATGAGAAATACAGCACCTTGGAGAAAGACCATAATACCTACCATGAACACCAGCCTTGGTTTCAAGTTGCCTGGTAATACGCATTGCCCACTGTTTGTCAAAGGCTTTCATTGAGTCTACAAGAGCCCCCAGGACCAGAACAACTCTTTCATTTGCCTGACCAGTTTTCTCATCGTCTGCAAATATACAGAGAAAATACAACTTCGTCTTTTTTAGACTAGTTCTTGGACAGAATGACACCTGAAAGACGCCGTTCATTCGTAAGTCTTCCTGCTCTAAATGTGATATTTGTTAATGTGAGCTTTAACTCTTTGTACACAAAGTGCAACTGTTATTGTTTCTCTTCCTATGGCAAATATTTCACACAATGACATTAATATTAAGTCTCACTACATATTGAAGTATATATATATATATATATATATATATATATATATATATATTGCGTGTGTGTGTGTTTTCGTGCGCATATATTCAATGAAACCTGGTATACGTATAGACACCCAAAGAAGCCTTTTATTCTTATAGTGTTGTGCTTTCTATAATTGTCCAATTAAATACATGCGTTGAAAATATATACAAATATATATAGAGAGAGAGAGACAGAGAGACAGAGACAGAGATACATACATATATATATATATATATTCAACGCATGCATTTAATTGGACAATTATAGAAAGCACAACACTTAAAGAATAAAAGGCTTCTTTGGGTGTATATTGTATATATATATATATATATATATATAATTTATTGGGTGCACAAATAAAGGTACATGAGAAAGTGCAGGTGCATTTTACATGGCAAAGCGCAAGTCTATGTCGTTAGCATACGGCTGTTAAATCAATTAATAATTTTATTTCTGTGTTGCTGAAATCTAACATTTCTCATGATCCCTGAATACTTTTTGTAAGTTCTGTAATGCACAGTGCTTTATTTACATAACCGTATTTTCTCTTAAGTCTAAAGTATCCACCACTGAAATATATAAAAAATAAATTGTACTTCTTTGCAATATATATAAGAATACTGCCCAGTTACCTTTTGAATTCTGTAAAGCGCTGTGTGCCATAAAACCAACTATTTCATTCTCACTTCCCGCATATAGTTTAGGCTTGTTGCCTTGGACCTTATTCAGTTGGACAGCTGGTACCTCAGGTTAAATCATAAATGTGATCAAATGTGCGGTATGTGGGGATTGGTGATATGGAAGTGTTGCAGGACACTTGACTTTTCTAGATATATGCATTTACCTTGGAATCTGAAGGGGTGTGTCAAAGCTCGGTCCTCTACTGCCGTCAGCAGTTCCTGAAAGGTGAAAAATTGGGGCCGCAGATAGTTAACTGTTTTAGCATTTAAAGACCAAATAAGATTTATCAAAGAAATACTTTTACTTCAATTTCCGCTATCAAACATGATTCATCCGGTAAAGTGCACGAAACATATACAGTCAAACGTGCTGTAAATTAATAGTAATATACACACAATTAAATGTACTGTGATATTTACCTTGGCCAGCGGCTCCTTCAGGTCCACAAGGTGAACTAAACACCGCATAACTAATTCAAAATCAGGCTCCTTTTTGTTCAAAACCATTTGAGCGAGAATTTTCTGCGAGTCTGTTGTATATGTAGATCCAAGGACATCCACAATGGTCTCTTTAAACATCTGTGGGGTCGGCTTTTCCAAAAATATTGATGCTAAGTGCCATAGGTCATTTGAGGATAGACGTTCCATCATGTCCAGGAGAAATTTAAAGCAGGGGTGGCCTTTGTGAAGATCTTGGTTTTAAAAAGTAAAAAATCGGTCCGTGGTAAGCTTATTTGTTTGTTTTTCTTTGACAATAGTCTGTGGGTGCTTGTGTTCTAAAGTAAAATGAAGAATGTCCTTTTGCTTCCCGCATGACTAGGCTAAAATTAACACTTGAGTTGTGAAAGATGAGTTAGAAGTATACGTTTAGATATGAAAGATAATGCTATGAGTTCATGTGGCTAAAGTTGAAGAGATAAGAATATTATAATGCTAGATATTTACATTTTGCGTTGTCATCTTCCAAGACATTTAGTAACAGAAACATGACGGTACAAAAGTCATTATCCGATGGAAAAGGGTAGCCGTCCGGTCTAAATTACCATTCTCTGTGGGCTGTACTTCATATCAAGCTTTGACATGACAGGCTCTTCTATCGCTCTTCTATCAGATTAATCCCATCATGTTGCACATAGAAAAATGCATAATGTATCAAAGCAAGTATAATGACTTTAGTCATATTTAGTATTTTGGCTCATGCCGTTCAAAAGACAACGAAGTTAAGTTAATCTAAGTTATAAAATTTTCAAAAATTCCAGGGCTCTGCACTCTTATCCAGTTAACCTGTTTCTTTGCTTTTGTTGTTGTTGTTGTTGTTGTTGTTGTTGTTGTTGTTGTTGTTGTTGTTGTTGTTGTTGTTGTTGTTGTGGGAAAAAGTTTAAAAGAGGAAGTTACCTTTCGACCTTGATGTCGTGATACAACTCAGATTACCCTGAATGGCTGGCATCAACTTGGATAATGGTATTTTAGGGAACGGAATCTGGACACAAAAAATAATAATTAATTTTACACAATGCGAAAGAGAGAAAAGGTGTTTTTTGTATATCGTGTGTTAATACAGACATATTGTGTTTTCCAATAATTTCTTTCTTTCTTTTTTACTGTCAATTTTGTCACGAGTTTTTCTCGAGCATCATAACAAGAAATACCATATTCAAGACAATGATTAATACAGCAGTGACAATGTACATCTGGTTTGGAATGGTCAACATGTTCAAAATTGTGCAAAGTACGAGCAATTAAAACTCTAAGTCTTCTATATGTCAAAAGCTATTGTGGCTAGATGTGCAATTTTAAGGTCAATTCTCGGTTTTACGCTGCAGGTGCATCTGATAAACCACAAACAAAAGTTTAAAAAAAAATAATATATGCCAATCAGGTGCACTTAAACAATTAAAAATGTTGGTTATCTTCAAAATCATTAAAGTTGAAGGTGCAATTCCAAGTTTAATCAACAGATTTGTGCTGTTAGCGCGTCCAGTGAACATCACGCAATAGTTGTATAATTTCAATGTATGACAATTAAGGACACCTGAACAATTTGAATGTTAAATATTTTCAAAACTGTTAAAAGTACGGTTTAACTTCCTATTCATAGGCTTGTGTAGATGGTCCAGGAGTACCAAATAAACTACAGACAAAAGTTGCAGTTTTAATTCATGCTTTGTAGGGACACTTTGGTAAATTTTTTTAAAGTGTTCTAGGGAAAGGTGCCATTATTTCATAGTCTTGTTCTGTAGGCACATCCAATGAATTAAAAACAAGATGTGGAATTTAATTTATGGTGATAACAGGCATTTAAAAAAATTTAACATGTTCAAAGCTATCATGGTAAGAATGCTATTCCAAATTCAATACTTAAGTCTGTGTTGTGGGTACATCCAATGACCCACAAACAAAAGGTCACAGTTTACGTTAATTAGAAACACTTGAACATTTTATTTGTTGATATCATTAAAAGCATTATAGTAAGAGGTGACATGTCAACTTCAATCCATAAGTTTATGTTGTGGGCGCATCCAATAAGCTTTTATTCTACGAAATAAAAAAATAATTTAAAGCTCATTAGCAACGCTTGGGCAATGTAATGTTAAATATCTTCAAAATTATTGCAGCTCGAGGAGCCACCCCAAAGGGCACCCAAGGAATAGCAAAGGAAAAGTTGTAGGATTTCAGTTTATGTTTATTTCAAGTCGTGTCATATCCATAAATTCAATATTTAAAAGACCAGAGGTGTCATTCTCGGGTTCTCTGATGTTTTCCTTCAAGTACAGCCTAAGCACACAAAGTAAGTATTCAAGAATTTAATTTCTGCCAGCTTTGAAGGTACACAGACAGATTTGCTTTGAAAGAAATCTTCGTCGTTTCTAGTTATATATGAGCTTTCCAGCTGATGAAATACGAGAGTCTCCTCATTAGAAGCCTTTATCTTTCATACTTTATCTCCATCTGATAAAAAAATTGAAATGACTAAAAACAATCTGTCATACTTATGTCTGCACATTGGTAACATACGTGCATCTTGAAAATGATAAATCTGATTTAAATGCTGTGTTGCAACTAAAATACTTTACCTTCCCTATCTGCAAAGTGTCTTTAACTAAATATTGTGGTCCCGGTTTAAACATGGTGGTGATCTGTTCCATTCTTGATGTTCGGACAAGTTCCAAATTTGCGTTAGCTGTGGCATCCATACTTGGCATATCTGAATCGCAAACGGTAAAACTCAATCTGAGATTACTTTAAAGTCTATAAGAACACTTTTTTTAAACCCAATAATTGCCAGAATCAAAGCAACCAATCAGTCTTACGTTTATTCACTGGCGAAAAGTGACTGACCAGTAAGTGTGGACTGTATGTTTAACTCATTCCACCCTGATAGAAGACTGAGTCAACAGCTTTCCTTGGCGCGCTCTGGGCGCATTGCGCCCAGAGCGCGCCAAGGAAAGCTGTTGACCATGGGCATATAATTTGGAATGATCTTCCATGCAAGTTTCATCCAAAATATTGAAAAATAATCCCTAAATTAGTAAAATACAATTAGCAGACGACATTTAGATATTAGCGGGAAAAAGCGTCATCAGGGTGGAATGAGTTAATTGTGTTTGTTGACAACTGAAAGCCTGTATTATGATGCACATATAAGAATTAATTCCCAATCCTCTGGCTCCTCTGTCATTGTATTTAATAACAAGTACAGGAGAAAACGGCAGGCGGCCTTTAAACATTTTGTTTTCTAAACTGTGTATAAGTCACAAAAGAAATGTATTCCTGTCACTTTCACCATATATACAAAATAAATCATTCTAAGTCGTTTATTTAACACTTGACATGCTTTACTTGGCATGATATCCAAACACACACACACACACACACACACACACACACACACACACACAAGCAAACAAACAAACCCACAAGTGTATGCCTTGCATATCAGAGTATCCGACGCGTTTTCAACACAGCTTTCTCTTTACATATTAAACGTTTTTCTGATGATCTAATTGGGCTATGCAAGTGGACTTACTTTTGCTTTGAATGTCAAATTTGAATCTCATTTTATTTTAAACAATGATAAATTTTATATGGTTGGCCTGACAAATCAATGCTTTGTAACCATTCCCAGAATTCCTTCATTTCACATTAAGTGTAAATGAAGTTACGTTCTCAATGCTGACAGGTACTAAGGTTGCTTCCAAACCATCCCCGACTCGCCATTGCGTTCACTGATGTGGACGCTCCACGAGAGCACATCAAAAACATACAGCGATCTAGAGGGATCCTATGGAGGCAAGTACTAAGGTTCCAGTTCTTTTTTTCACACCCGTTGACTTCCATTACTGAGCATCCATAGAACGCCTACGAAAATTGCGACCCAACCATATTTTTAAATGTACACAATTAAATTAGCAAAAGACAATTTGAAATCATATATCTCCATTGTGAACACGTGTAAAACCAAGCTAACATAATATCCCGCTTACTTTCTCACAGGTTGTGAGACAGTAAGCTAATTCAACTGAACTGAATTATATATTATCACAAGCACTAAAAACCAATGAAATTTGTTTTACGTTAGGAGTCTCACAAATTATAATATCTGGTGTTGCAAGTATATATGTGGATGTAGTAGTCTCCTGTTTTGCTGTCACAATACAATACACTTCACGTACGTTTCATTGTGCCGTGGTTTCCCTTGTTTTGGTCTTTTTTCAAAGAAGACCCATCATCTGGTACATATCTGAAAAACAATGCAAAATAAGACATTTGATACATACATACACATACACACACACACACACACACACACACACACATATATATATATATATATATATATATATACGTATGTACGTACATACATACATACACACACATACATACATACATACATACATACATACATTCATATGGTCAGGTAGTCAGATTTATTAAATAAGTGTCGTAATTGCCACGATAGTTGTGGTGCTATCGCATAGTATTACATGTGAAATACTTTTTTACCGAACAAATCGGTCTTGAAAAAAGGTGGTCATTAAGTAGTAACAGCAGTGTAAACGCACAAATTGTGTTGCTGTAGTTTATCAAATGAAACAACATGTATTTCAACGCTATAAACAGATTATACAGAAACGGATCATAAGTTGTAAATTTGTACCTGCTTTGTTCTCATTTTTATTCATGTGTACATGTACATTAACATAATTTTGTCCCTTCTTCAACAGAAAGGTTTATCATTGCCTCCTCTGTCTTATCGTGCTGAGGATTAAAAGCTTTTTTCAGGTTTTAACTGAAGAAGCAAAAAAACCTTTAGAATTACATTTACCTGTTTATGTGAATCTTATATGCCAAAAAGTTACAAAACGAAACTGTACTGCAGGTTGGCTTTTTGTGCTTTCTACAGATTAATCTACAGTCTCTGATTTGTATCTTTTTACTGTACGCCCGACAATACGCGTAACTCATCGTGTTGATATCCTCTATCAGGAAATTAGAAATTTACATGAAAAAATAATATATAAAACTTCAATGGCAAGGCCAGCGTTCCCTGTAATTAACTTTATTGCTTGCTTCTTATGACCTTGTGAGCTCAAAACATACATTAGTGAATAGATATACATCATAGGTACAATACATGATAAAATATACAAGTCGAAGATAAAGAAACTGAATTTCTGTGTAAAATGAAAATATGTACCAGTCTACACACATGTTCCACCACGTCGGCCTCAGGGTCAAACACAACTTGTAGAGACAGGATTGGAAGCTTAAAAGTGGCTAAAATTTTTGTTCTCATAATATTATACACCGGATTTTTTAACAGAAAATGTGCATCTTCAGTGGCGTTTTTTACGCAGTTAGAACAAATTACCTTTGTTACTGGATCACTCGGGGAACCAGCAGTTTCTATTTTTATGCGATAGTTATTCAGACATAACATCGGGATAACTTTTTGGTATTTAAATACCCGTGCAACTTTCAAACAATTTCCCTATGCTCTTCTTATATTCTTTTTTTAATTTCACGTATGTTTGTAATTTTGGTCCAGGTATCGAAATACCATCAGGTGTCAAAGTGGAATAGAGTACTTGGCATTATTAGTCTTGCAGTCTAGTTTTAAGCTGGTTGAAAGGTAATTTTGTCAATATTTTGTGTCCCGTGAAACCAAATTTCACCATAGCAATTGAATTGTAGAATTTTCTAAAGGCACACATCCATGTGGTTTTTCCTCGAGAATCTAATTCCGTAATATCATGTGACGAATGTTTTAAAATATGATTACCATGCAAATTAACAACCCTCAGTGAATTCTTAGTAAGTTTTAATATGATAACTATGGACGAAGGATGTTGAGAGTAGGCCTGTGTTATTTCGATGTTAGAGAACTGTGTTTTGTCGGTATCTTGAAGAGTAAGTTCCAGTAGCTTCGCTTCACAGTGAGAATATTTCACAGACCAGTATGTAGGGCATTTACGTGCACACATTTATCGCCGGAAACCGGTGTGCCTGACACCTAATATGTCAAGTAAGCACAAATATATTTCAGGATCGATACAAACAATATAGGGCACTAAAGAAATTGAAAAAAAATACACAAACCCAGGTGCTGGTTTGTTGGGCGACTTGAAGCTGTCTTGAATGGAAACTCTCTTTGGTACGTGCAAACCTCTATGGTAATGTATAACCTGAAAATATCCAAGTTAATTTATAAACTTCGTACATTCTACAAGAGATACTGCTTGTAAGCATATCAATATCTTCAACACATCTAAAATTTTAATAATTTTGCAATTTTTTACTTAATGAATTGATACTGATTCTTCTGTGTGACTTAATGCATTGATACTGATTCTTTTATGTGGTTTGATGAACATGAATGAATCTTTATTGACTGCGCTGTTACATAAAATACAGCAATATGTCAAATATGCAACATGTACACATGTAGAGTATGAAAGAAAAAAAAGAAGAAAATCACATTAAAATATGCACACAATCAAAAGAAAAATGTAACAAAAACAGTACAGACACGTACAGCACAGTACAGTACAATAGATACAAAAGATTTACATAAATCACTAATCACCTGAAATGAAAATAGAATGCAGTCATCAAATTGGCACGGTGTTACATGATTACAGTGGTTTCTCTCTTAGGGCAATGGTTTTGTCCATGAAATTTTCAAATTGGTATACAAGTTCTGTGTCATGCAGTACCATAATAAATTTAAACATACTCTGAACATCATAAGCATCCGAATGACAAAATATTTCGCATTTACTTTTAAGCAGATTTTCTCTTGGATTTTGAAATTTAGTGCATGAACATGTATTCTGGGTCTTAAGCGTGAGTTATGTCGCTCGTAATAATCCTAATTGGAGTGACCAGCATTGTTCTGATTAATCTTTCCCTGCTAACAATCGCCCGATCTTTGTCAGACAACGGTAAGTCAAAGTTTTGTATGTATTCAAAATACGACTGGTTCCACGAGAAAATGTTTAAAACTTCATGATTGGTATAAGCAGTTCCATGGAGAATCTACTTGCCATGCTTTAGCAGTGTGAGGCATTTGGCATCGATGTTGATACACGCTTGCTGGCAAGATATTTCGGTCCCTGGCTGGCTAAAGGATGGTCGGATAAATGTTTTATTTTCACATGGATACAGGGAAGAGTTTGTCATGGTAACTTATGGAAAAATGACTCCAGATTTCATTACTCACCTTCTTGTGTGATGCCTCGGCTGCCGTCATAGCATGACCTTCTTTCGATTTTTGAAATATGACTTCATCCTTTGTTGCATGTACGTCATATTTGGTTTGGTGATATCCTAAAAGCACGATGGCATTCTTAGTGTACACTAGCGATGGTCATAAAGCACACACTGATATATTTTCTACACGCTCAGAGTGGTTTCACAATTTCCCCCCAATTCCATGTAACTTAAAAAGATGTGTATAATAATGATAGCTAAAGCCAGTTCGCGTTGGAGGCTGAACGCCCTAGAGTCTGTTTAGGAAGACTGTTGAATAAGTGTGTGAGGTTATGCCAAGGCACTTTCAACTGAATAGAGAAAGAGAAAAAATTAAAAGTTGAGACTAGAACACATGCAACCGCTTGGCAGAAAGGTGGCACCTCACATATCCAACTGGTTGTAACCAGAGCTGTTAACCTGTGATGCGTGAATATTGTATTAATGCAGTATTTGTATATTTTGCGTGTATTTTGTGCATCATTTTATTTCAACATTAGTTGTTTTGTGGATGCAGTACATGCGTACTTTTATATAAGTTTACTCAAGAAGGGAAAGTAATATCGCTCCCTGGACACTTTTTTGATCATCACTCTAAAAAAGGTAAAATATTTTGTTAACAATCAGTTGGCCTATCGGTCTCTTTTATTTCAAAATAACATGGTCAGAAAAATACCTTACCGTCATGAAAAGTCTCATTGACTTTGTAGCCCCAACGTCTCTGTTGATCTAGTAATTTCTGGGAAGCAAATAATTTGCTGGAGAAAGTTCCCAAGAGGAGTTTCTTCAATGTGGCAATAATAGGCTCTTCTTGTTTGTCGTAGTGAACGGCCACCACTTCTCCGTGCCCAGCCATCTCAAAGCTGAACCTGTATTTGTTAGAAAAGTATTATAGATTTAATAGCATGAAGTGCACGAAAGACGGAAATTACTAAGAAATTCACATATTTCATTCCCACCTTCCTTCATTCAAATGGAAATGTCAACCCACACGGAGAAGCAGTTGCAAGATAGAACATCGCACCTGGAACCAGATGGACCAAACAGCGCACCTTACGGCAAATGCTCGCAGCCAGATGAACACTTGCATTTATGATCTGACCTATCGAGATCAGTGCAATGAACCTTGGAACATTTTTGCAGACGTCACATTATGTCTTAAATTCCAAGCATACTTACCACCGAGTAAAGTTAAGGTTAGGCGTCTTGGGCACATAGTCTGAAACATAAATTGAGAATTCAGAACATTGCAGCACGTACATCATATCATATTTCAGTGGATCATGATATTCAGTAATGCCACACACAAGTACATAGAAATTATCCTGCATCTCATTTTTCCCATAGTGCCCTTTCAGACAACCATATCACCACGGGTTTACAGCTAATGTTTGGCAATATTTCTGACATTTGTCTGAAGGCTGACTGAACGATTTTTTTCTCCATTTTCGATCTCACCAGGAAATATATTGCATAATCTTTCCATCATTATTTTCAGCACGAAAGTAACATGTAAGAGATGGATCCCACCTCACCCCATTGCATTGCAAGGTGTTCCATTTGTGCCTTTAGTGTGTGGATTAAAGTATTTCACAAAGGTTTATGCACCTGCATATTCCACTTACCGACACCACCATCATTTATTATGAAGTCATATTGGTGAATCTTCAGTTCACAATGCTGGGTGGCCTTCATTTGGTCAAGTGGTACAATGGACATCTACAACATTTTTCAAAGAATTAAGCGTATATGACATTCACAATTATCAGAGACCCACATGACAAAACTGATTTTATGTGAACACATAAGCCAGACAAGTAAAACGAGAATTTCATCTTGTATAAGAGAGAAACAGGAAGCAACCGCAAATTTGCGTGTCGTTTTGGCGTCAGGCATGAGCCACTTTGACCACCCAGTTTCATTAGTGCAAGATTTGCATATTTTAATGCCACTTCCCCACCTTACTCAGCCTGTTACGTTTTACTCGGGACTGCATATTATGACGTGTCCGAATCGTACATTTTTTTATGTAAAGACATCAAATGCAATAAATAAATAAATAAATAAATAAATAAATAAATAAATAAATAAATAAATAAATAAATAAATAAATAAATAAATAAATAAATAAATAAATAAATAAATAAATAAATAAATAAATAAATAAATAAATAAATAAATAAATAAATAAATAAATAAATAAATAAATAAATAAATAAATAAATAAATAAATAAATAGATAAATAAATAAATAAATAAATAAATGAATGAATAAATAAATAAATAAATAAAATGCGATATGATCTGTGCTCCGAGCGATTTCTAGATCTGATCAAGTTGTAATCGCAGCCCTAAATACGACCAAATGAAGCTCGTTGCTAAGCAAACTGGTTACGCCGGTCAATATACCATGTAGTCTCCACAAGTTTGACAACGCATCAAGGAAAGACTACTAAACAGTACGCCATGATGATGGTGATCATCATGGTAAGAAGAAGAAGAGGAGGAAGAATAAAAAGATAATATACAAATCTGTACCAATCGGCACTGTGTCGTTGTTTTGCCAAGAATTCGAAGTGGGTTTTTTTGTACTCTTTAAATGTAGTTTTGTTTGTCACCCGGTGAAAAACATGTATCTAATTGTTATCTTTTATTAGCTATACTATGTGGGATGAATATGCTACAGACACACTTGTAGTTTGTGTATGGTTGCTAAGGTTGTCGCTGAGCGACAAGTCTGAGAATATACTTGGGTTGTTGCACATTTTGTGTTAAAATTGAGAAATTTTCACAATTTAATACATTATTACATTTTGCCGTCTTTCTGCAAGCTTTTGCTAGAAAAGCGATAAGAAAAATTTCACAATTCCAAAAAAAAAAACCCTATGGATTTCAAAGTGGCTGAATAATCACTCTCCTTCTTTCTTTTGAAAATTCAGTCACGAACTACCGCTTTGTCTTTTCTTGCACAGGAGTCGCCTGGCATCGCCATGTGATTTGCGGCTTCTGACATGCCAATACGCTTACTTGACATGGCCCAGTTTTCCATGTTGTGTTTAAGCAAAAGAACTGTCTCTGACCAGTTTGGGTTCCACTTGTAATAGCCTCAAAAGATAAAAGTTTCGATCAACTGCAAAATTTTCTTTCAACGCCAGTTTTATTTTTGCCAAAAGGACATATCTGGATGTCGATTCATTAAAAATAGCGAAATGCTGAAAAAATATCCCATTGGTATGTGGAAGATTTAAAAAAAATAAGTTCCTGGTTTTTCGTTGATAGTAAAGTTGTCATTTTGACGTTCCGCGCAAAATAAAAAAGGGTAAACTGACTGGATTACGGAATTGTGTTATTCCACATAGCTTGACTACTCTGGTATGCCCTGCCTGTACCACAGGCGGCGCCGACCTACATAAGCGACAAGGCCATGACCGTCAACTTCCTTCTTGCCACTGATATCAGTTTTTACCACATCGCTTTTCTGTATGCGATCCTGTTGCATTTATACCAAAGGCAATCTACCGATGCAAATATGGCTAAGCTTACTCAGCATTTTCCCAACTAAGATATTAATGGAAAAATAATTGATAGTCATATTTATTTATTTATTTATTTATTTGTTTGTTTGTTTGTTTGTTTATTTGTTTGTTTGTTTGTTTATTTATTTATTTATTTATTTATTATGTTCTATCTGTATGTGCTGGCAAACGTACGTCACTCTGCCACCGTTATTAATGTTACGTGCATTGTAAAATGTATCACCGAATGTGTCTTCTCTAGAATTGTACGCTATACTGAAAGCCTCTGTGGAATGTTAGTTTTCGAAATAAACTTTACAACCTTTTTCACCCCAATTAATGTCTGGCTTTGCTTTTGTGAACGTTACCATTGTTTTGCTTATTTCTCGTATGCCTTGCTGTTTACATATATGTATAGTCTTCGCTTTATTTTATGTTACAAGCACCCTCATCACGGCGGAGGCATAGCTCTGTTGCCTAGCAACAAAGAGGACCATAACAGCTCTGCAGTAAATACAGTTAAATTTCAATACCACCTATTGCTAATAGTAACCTCTAAACCAGAATGTGCAGAAACAAAGTAGGTAGGTATGATACAGTTGAAAGAGTTGACCATACGACGTATACTTTAAAATATACTGATCATCACACGCACATCCCCGCCCACAGTGCCTTATATATGTTTACAAGCCATGAACAGCCCTGTTCTCAAGTGGCCAGGTCCACTGCACTGCATTATGCAAATTGAGAATTAGCCTGTGGTGTCTTTGTGTGACAACAAGCATACCCGAAGGAAATTGTAGTTATGGTTACAGTTACTGTTATAGTCAATTTTTGGACATATGTCTGAAGATCTCTATGTCCTGATACAGTTTTTTTTTGGGGGGGGGGTGCACGGACGCCTATAAGGACCACAAGAAAATAAAATTAAATAAATTTCGAGTTTTTTCTTGAGATTTTGATTTTTAAGTCCCGAAATTGTCACTTTTTTTCGAAAATTCGACCTTTTTTCTTGAAATTCTGACTTAAAAGTCGAAATTTCGAGTTTGATTATTATTATTTGTTTTGTGTGTGGTCCTTCTAGGCTTCCCTAGTTTTGTTTTGTTTTGTTTTTAGCTTTTCAAGTTGCATAGCTATCACGCAAGGGGTTGTGCACGGTACTTATATCTAGCAAGGAGTTTACAGTCTCACTGTAGGCTCCTTGTATAGACTTTGTCCAGGTTTCTATCAAATTGTATCACAGTTATAGAACTGTTTTGATTCTGTTGTGGGGTTTTTTTGTTTTTGTTTGTTTGTTTGTTTGTTTGTTTGTTTGCTTGTTTGGTTTGTTTGTTTTGGAATTATTGATAACATAACAATGATGATGAGAGTAAGCTCCTTGGTCTTTATGGATCATGTAAACAAAATAATGTTGTTATTTTGCCTATAGTTTTACTTACTGTGGAGTCCACCTTGATAATTCCGACATCATGCAAATGCGTCGCACCTTTGTAGTGGTATTCATACTCAATACCCAGGGCAAAATGCAGCAAGTTTGCTTCAGTCAGTCCACATTGTGTTGAACACAAGAACAAGAAACAAAGTAGGAGGGATGCTTTCCCCTCCATTTGTGCAAAACTTTCCTGGCTAAACGTAAGAATAATTTCCCGCAAATGAAACAACAGTATCCGACATAACCAGTGTTGCTGCAGTTTTGCTTACCGGTTCACGTCTGCCCCACAAGCGCACAAAGTTGGTTCATGGTCAATAACCTTGAAAATGCTGGTTCAGGGCTAGTTGTACCCATAACAATGTACACGTATATGTATATGCCGGGGATTTCCGTCAGCAGGAATGGTCCCGCCCTGACTGGATTTCTCCACAGCCAAATATTTCCAAGAAATCAAAATCGATCGTCGTTTCTTTTCCGCTTCGAGCAAATCATTACCGAATAGGATATTCCAGCACATGGCACAACGTGCCAATTCAGCCCAGAGAAGAAAACATCAAGACTATTTTTGTAGCCTACATAATTAAGACATGACCTCCTTCAGGCTTACAGTCGCGTACTGGACCATGTCGATTATTGGCAAACTTTGTCGAAACATGTGGTCTAATGTACCGTGCTGGATGGCACATCCACTCTACTTACAAACTGTGAATCAAAAGTTAAACAACCCGTCACACTTTACACCTTGCACTTAATAGAGTGACATACAAAAAAATAGAGTTTGAGCGTTTCTGCCTCAGGTATACTTTCACAATATCACACACGAAAGGTCACTCTCCTATGATTTCAGAATAAATTCAACAAACATTTTATTGTTCTTGGCAAGTCGATCTCAAAATTTGGAAAACCACTGATCCTAGTGCCTCCAAAGCATCTCCCCTGACTCGCTATTGCGTTCGCTGATGCGGGTGCTTGCCCGACGAGAGCACATCAGAAACATACAGCGACCTAGGGGGATGCTATGCTCTGGAAGCAACTTAACTTTTAAATTTTAAAGTGTCCCTAATTAACGTCTTTAAAGTCTACAACTTTTCGTTTTGATTCGTTGGATGTGTCTGCTGTACAAACCTATGAATCGAAGTTTGAATACCACCTCTGTTCATAATAGGTTTGAAGATATTTAAGTTTGAAAAACTTAAGTGCCCATAATATGCATACATTTAAATTCTGCAACTGTGTTAATGTGTTCAATAGATGCGCAGACCCCAACAAACGCACCAAGAGGCCAACATTTGGATGTCCATGTTAAATACTTTGGACGCCAGAGGCAACTGAAATTTTCAAATGACCCTCATTTGTAGTACTTTCAACCCGTGGACTATTGTGAATAATATAAAAACTTCCCAGTAGGTGCTACAGTGAAAAATTTAAAAGTTTCGGACACGCGCGGTCTCTGATTTTAAGCCATTACAAAGGGAGAGAGAGAGAGAGAGAGAGAGAGAGAGAGAGAGAGAGAGGGAGAACATAAGAAAAAACAATACTTCTGTGTAGACATACACACATAAATAAATAAATAAATAAATAAATAAATAAATAAATAAATAAATAAATAAATAAATAAATAATATTGGGAAAACAACATGTCAGCGTTCACACACAAAGATAATTACTTCTTTTGTTGGGTGGCAGATCCATCATAGGAGTATGATGTCTATGACCTACAAATCTTGACTGAAGTCATAAGGTAAAGAGGGCATTCTGGATCTGACCATGCCCTTTGGAACAAAGCATTTCCTAGTAGCTTGTATTTTTCAGGGAGACAATCCATCCCCATGCAAGAGTCTACGGATTTGATTTTACACTGCAAGTTCCTTGTGCAAAGGCGCCCGCGCCCCTGCGGCTCTGGGTGGAAAAGAAGGAAGGAAGGAAAGGGCTCTTAGGTATATGTTCGCGGGACTGACATAAGTCCTCTTTGACAGTGGGCGACTGGCACTGGATCTAGCATAAACAGGTTAGACTTCAGTACATTTGTCTGTTCTCTCAGTACTGGCACATGTAAACCTTCTTCCAACTATGGTCAGTGCTTTGAAAAAGTTCCAAGGACAGAAAATATCTGAACAAAGTTGCATTAATTTCAGAAAATAAATAAGTTGGTGTACATGCCTTAGTGCACTGAAAAAAAAAAAGATGTATACACATATAAAATGTCGTTTCCATCAATTGTTAGGAAGCAGTGAGAGGTAGAACTTAATGGGGACACAAGTACATGTAGTTCCATGGCCCGATTACACAGGGACTAAAACAAAAGCAAAAAACAAAAAAACAAACAAACAAGCAAAAGACGTGCCCGCTTACACCACACACAAAAACAAAGAAAAGAGACACAAACTAGCAGGTTGATCTTGGCAGATTTCAATCCCCCCACCTTCCTTTTCAAGCATATATGTACACAAAACTACATAAACCGATAGGTAATATTTCTTAAGCAGGACACACAATACATATATATATATATATATGTATGTATGTATGTATGTATGTATGTGTGTGTGTGTGTGTGTGTGTGTGTGTGTGTGTGTGTGTGTGTGTGTGTGTGTGTGTGTGTACCAGATACAAAAGTCGCTGGTGCATGACTATTTAAACAGTGATAGAGATACACAACAGGTTGGTAGCCAACTAGACTTTCCACTGGAAGGAATTTCATATCGTGCAATATGAAAATAGTAACTTTTAACCGATATCATGCGGGCACGAAACACAAAATTACTTTGTGACCTGCTCACGGTCATTCATCTTGAACACATTTTATACAGACCCTACCCACCTACAGCACATCCCTACAAAGTTTGAATTAAATCCAGCAGGCATGTTTTCAGTAAAGATTAGATTGTTTTTGTTTTGTTTTTGTTTTTTTTTCAGTTGTTTACCTCAGTCTGTCTTTTCGTGGTCACTCAAGATCAAAGGTGACGACTCAAGAAGAAATCCCATAGGCATATTACTAAGCATTTTCAATCGTAACTCTGCACGTAGGAAGGCACCATGACCCAGATGAAAGACAATGCTACTTTGTACACTAATGCAGTGGTTGTCGTCAAAGTTTAAAGTCAAGAAACTCCACGAATAACTGCAATATGCTGGAAGACAAGAAGTCGAAAATGTAAAGTACTATTGCAATCCCCATTCACTTACATAGTACTCAACAGGAATGTATGTATTCGCCTATAGGTGCCCAAAGTGATAAATTCATTAAAAATCAGATATCCACGGCATCATCATCATCTAGCAAACAACTTTGCTTGATCCTTGCACAGGGTAAATTTCCACCAAGCTTTATTAAAATCTGAGTGACGCTTTCAGAGAAAAAGTCGAAAAAAAAGCTTGAACACACAAAAGACTATAAAATAGAAAAAATCGCAGCGCCATCTACTGAAACAAAATAAGGTCTACAGGTCCGCAAAAGTGTCTCTATGAAATGTTTATGCCATTGACAAAGCAGCTTCGGAGATTCTTTAAAGATTTTGAAGAAAAAATCCAAACATCACTGAAGCTGGACCAAACCTGTTAGAAACCCACCAAAGGCAGCTGACTAACAAGTCGGCTGATTTTAAAATTACATCAATGGAAAGTCAATGACATGAATCCGTGTTGTTTTTGCAGAAGTTTACCTGAAACTAATGCAAGTGTTCTGGGAATGTGCTGCAATGATTCAGTTTTATATATGAAATACAGATTTTGCAGATTTCTGTTCATAAAGTTTTGCTGGGTGATATTCCATAGAAATTAATTTATAATAGCTAACTTATCCGAAACACGTGATATGTTCGAGCTTTACAGCAGTCCTTTATATGGAATAAAATGGACCCCGCAATGTTCAGCAGGGCATTGAGCCAGGATTGCAAACAAGATATTGATAGCTTTGAACAACATCCATATAGTGTGGGGAGTCGTGAAAACATAAACAAATTAATTGGGGACTCAAACGAAATTCTTTATAAAGCAGGGAGAGTTTCACTGAAGGTGAAGAAAACAAAAACAAAACAAAACAAAAAAACAAAAACAAAAAAAGTGGGGGGGGGGGAAAGCTGCCAAAATATGCCTCTACTGACTGTTATGCTCTATATTCGGAAATTAAACGCATGACCAAAACATTGTCGAGTGAGCCCAGAAATTTTTCATTGCGGCAAACGTATTATGCTACAAGGAAGACATTCAAATCGATCTGTACAAAACAAGAAAAAGAATTAAAACATAGTATTTTATAATCCCCCAATGGGACGTGAAAAAAGACCCAAAAGTGTTTTGGAATCTCATTAAGGAGTTGGAAAATGTGGTGTCAACTACAGAAACTCATCGTGAAAATATACATCCCACTCAACGGGTTAGCCATTTTACTCTTCTCATGACACAGAACATATTTCTCAAGCTAAAAACTCAAACAAGAAACAAAAAGTGAAGTTATTGCTAGATAGCATGACGGAAATGAGTAGTGAATTCCAGATTGGGTTTACTGTCCATTGCCGAACTAGTGATCACATGTTTGTACTTAAAACATTAATTGATAAGTATATGAAACTATGGGGAAAAAGTCTATTTCCCTATTTTGATGACTTTCGGAAAGCTTTTGACACAGTTTGGTATGATGGATTATTTTACAAATCAATAGAGTATGGAATTGATGGTCATATGTTTAGAGTTATTAAAGATATGTATACAATGAATCATAAATACAAATTAAGTTTAACTGTGGCCTATCACGCAATATAATACTCCAAAGAGGAGTTAAACAAGGATGCGTCCTGAGGCCAACTGTATTCAATTTATTTGTGAACGATCTACCTGAAAAATTTGATGAAAATTGTAACCCTGAGAAAAAAGAATCTTCCACAAGACTGGTAAAGAAAATCACGAAGGCATTTTTACTCAAGGGCAACGAACTGGAAATGATAAACAGGTATACGTATCTAGGAATTGAAATTTCTTATTCGGATTCCTTTGCTGGAGCTTTCAAGATGTTAATTGATAAAGCCAGTAAGGCCCTGGGCCGACTTAAGAGAGGTCTAAATGTTAGTGGTGCTAAATTAAAATTGTATTTATCGATGTTTGAAAAAGTTATCTGTCGAATCCTGCCATATGCCTCTGAAATGTGGGGTGCTTACACAATCATGCCCTCGAGATGTCTTACACAGAATAACATAGCCGGATATTTCAAATTGTCTGTTGAAAGATTCTATGTTATTTTGAAACATTGCCTAAGTGTACATCGTAAAGCTCTAATAATGTCTTAGGTGAACTCGGTACCACTCCTGTATCCTTGAAAATTATTGCGACAATATTCAAAAACTGGTTTTGAATTGTAAATTGTGACAAAAATTCACTATTAAATGACATACTTATGCAACGTGGAAATAAAAAACAAACTAGTCTGGGTAAAGAGTATAAAACATATACTGATCATTACAGGTTTCCAGGAGCTTTGGCACAACCAAGGTAACAAATCGGGCATATTCCCTTCCAAAATCTTAAATTCAAATTGCAGACAAAATTTTGTCACCAATGGAACGATGAGATGTCAAAACAAAGTAATAGATACAGCCAAAGTAAGAACATATGTAAAATTTTTTAACGATTTTAGACACGAACCCTATAAGAAACAATAACAAATTTAACTTCGTATTCGTGCTCACAATTTACACATCGAAACCGATATACACTAACGACCCAACAAAATACCATTAAATCAACGGACATGTAGCTTTTGCAATCAAATCGAAAATGAATGCCACTGAATGATGGAATGTAAGCTGTTCGAAAGTCCTCGCACAATTATGATTAAAGCATTTGAAAATATTTTTGGCATATTCAGTCAACATGATTCTGATTAAATATTTGTTATGTTAATGAAATTACAAGATACTGAAATTATTCAAATTGCAGAAAAATATGTCGCTTGTACCATTAGTATACGAGGGAACTTATTGTGAGTTCTTCTCTGTGTGTGTCTGTGGTGGTATTAGTCTTGGTTTTCGTGTGTGTGTGCGTGCGTGCGTGCGTGTGTGTGTGTGTGTGTACTTTGACCTTTTTTTCCTGGCATTTGTATTGGTGTTGTTTTTGCATTTGTATATGACGTCTGTATTTGTTATTGTGTGTGTTTATATGTATGTATATACGGAGGTGTATTTGCAGTGCAGTGAATAAATTTCATTTCATTTCACAATTAAAACAAAGAGATAACCTGTATTAAAAAAAGTTCATTCTATCACACCAGTCAGTGAAAGGTTTGATGTTCTTAACAGAGGACTTCAAGAATGCTCTGGTGAGGTCCGCTTTATGATTACAAGGGCAAAATATGATCCATGTGAAAAAGAAGATCTGTCATAAAATGTTTCAGTTATTCAATGGCTCAATAGCTACTTAAATAATAGATCTCAATTTGTCGAAATGAATAGTATTAAATCCCCAACACTAGAAATCACTACTGGAGTCCCCAAAGTTTCTATTTTGGGTCCTCATCTGTTCCCTATTTGTCTCAACGACCTATCCAAGGCCAGCAACTTTAGCTCAATTGTGTATGCTGACGAAACAAGCCTATTAAGCACCATATGTAACTATGAAACAACACACCCATCTACACCAACTGAAAAAGTTAATAAAGAATTAGTTACTGTAAGTGACTGGCTTGCTGTGAACAAACTATCTCTGAATGTAAATAAATCAAAATATATGATGTTTTATACAAAACAGAAACAATTACCTCCTCATCAGTTACCATATATTATGAAAAATAACCAGCCAGTTCAACGAGTTGAAGGCTTTAGATTTTGAGGTGTCTTAATTGATCATAATCTCAGTTGGAGCAAACATGTTAATTATGTATCAAATAAATTATCCCGAGTGTGTGGCAGTCTTTCGAAACTAACAAATCTACTGCCTCAAAGCATATTACAACTTATTTATAAAGCCTTGTTTTTACCGCATCTGAACTACGGAATAACTACATGGGGTTCCACTCTTGCAGTAGACATATAAAGCTGCAAAAAAGCGATAACCATTCTCAGTAATAGCAAGTACAATGCACACACATCTCCTATCTTTAAAAAACTTGGTCTTCTTAAGTTCAGTGATATATGATAGACCCAGAAGAAATGTAACAATACCACGTAGATATGATGCAACAATGCATAATATTCCTATTTTAACTCCCATGATCCAAATACTACTTACAAATACCAAAATTAATCGCTTATGTTTAAGACATAAAATACCAGATTTAATTAATGAAAATTATTTACCTGAGATAGTTATAGTTATACCTGAGATAGTTATAACAAAAATTGACACATACTCCTTAAAAGGCTTCTCACAATATGCTTAGAATTATATTATTAACTATGAAGAAATTGAATGTAATATTATTAATTGTCGCGTCTGCAACAGACCATAATTAGTCATACAATATGTATTATTTTCACTTGGTCTATCATCTTAAATTTTTTATATCTGCTATCATTCACCTACAGTATTTTGTCAGAAATCTTACAGCATATGAGTTTAAACAAGGTAATTAAGCATAGTATATCTTTGGGGTGACCTACATGTCAGCAAAGCGACTCCTCGGAGTCTTAATGTATGGTCTCCTGGTTTAAAACTTATGAATGTTTTCTTGTACCACATTGTGTAACATTGCTTAGACAAAATCTATCTATCTATCTATCTATCTATCTATCTATCTATCTATCTATCTATCTATCTATCTATCTATCTATCTATCTATCTATCTATCTATCTATCTATCTATCTATCTATCTATCTATCTATCTATCTATCTATCTATCTATCTATCTATCTATCTATCTATCTATCTATCTATCTATCTATCTATCTATCTATCTATCTATCTATCTATCTATCTATCTATCTATCTATCTATCTATCTATCTATCTATCTATCTATCTATCTATCTATCTATATCACACACAATAAAAAAAATAAAAAAATAAAAGAAATCTAAGCGTCACCTCTTGAAAAAGTTAAGGTCTGAAGGTCTCATATGTGTTATGCAATTTCAAAGCAATTGGCTGCGCGGTTTCTTCTGAGAAAATTTTCAAGATTACGCAAAAAATGAAGGAAAAACGAAAATATCCAAAAATCACTGGAGCGTGACCATTTGCACAATTTGCTAGAAACCCACCGAAAGCAAATCCCCACCAAGTTTCAAGTGAATTCAGCTGTCGGTTTTTGAGAATTCGAAATGGGATTTTTTTGGATGGACTGACACCGACGCCGACGCCGACGAACGAAGGACCACCCTATAACCTCAACTGACTTGTCAGTCAGCTGAGATAAAAATGATTTGGTGAAAATGTACCTTGGCTACATATCCACCAAGTCTGGAGTCAATCTGATTGATAGTTTTGGAGTAGTCGAAAATGTGAATTATGAATTACGGACGGCCGACGGACGCCTTACCACCACATAAGCTGAGCTGATAATTCAACTGACTACAAAAGTCCTTACACGGTATAAAGATTCTATTTCTTATCAAACCAACAAGAAATCGTCGGCTAAATTTTAAAATGAAACAAAAACAGAGCTACAAAAACGATCAAAGATACAGTATTTCCAACGACCATTTATTTAATGATAATATCTTTAAAAACAATTCCACGTTTTTTTTCAATGATATGTGCTTTTCTCAATTCAGGACAATAGTGTTGCAAGTCAAACGATTCAGGAGACTCTATTGTTACTCTAGACATTAAAAAGTTGAAGCATTTCAGTGCCAAGCTGTTGACAAAAAATATGAATCTAGTTTCGCTATTACAATTCGGAGCACATCGATTTTAGTTGAAATTTCCAGCATGCAAGATTCAACTTAGAAAGCAAGTGATGTAGTAGGGAAACTCTTCCGTATGTTACCTCTTGCTCTTTGGTTATTTACTCATTCTTATATCGAAATAACTACATGTTACTAGATGAGGACGTCTTCTGGCCACTTTCAGTTCTCACTCTACGGCACATAACCCTACATTGATACCCGTGGTTTTTCTCGAAGCAGCCTAATCCTTACAGATTTTAGTGTCTGTGCACCATTGTATGCAATGTTAGAAAAACCGAAGAATTGTGGAACCAGGACGCAATGAATTAAGATCGGTAAATTTAAGTTTTTGGTGAACATATCATACCATAATGGCTTTAATACGAAAAAAAATACAAAACAAAATTACAGGTATCAAACTTGCTAAGACATGTTATACAATTATATCAGAAGACCTTGCGAAAAGGATCAAAAGCTTTTTGTGGTTGCCCATGTTTAGAAATACTGCGCTTAATACGCGTATCAACAGTTCTTACACAGATGTGTTATATAAGTGCATAAAGTGACGGGTCGCAGTTCTGCGATTCTAAAAACGCCATTGAATATGGTCTACGATTTGTTCAGCGACCAATCAGACTAAATCACGAAATAACTTCCTGGTCGAAATGTATGTGTGGAGAGCAGCGAGGGGGCACTCTGAACTGGGATAAACGTCACCGAAAACCAAACACTGTGGTATTTGCCTGTACATGTATTAACCCTTTCCTGCTCAAAAGGTCCGGATATGCATCTAGTGGCCTTTTGCTGTTCATACTCGATCTCTTAGCATGGACGTGAAAGTGGACATATTTGAATCTCGTCTATGAAAATCATGAAGGGGGGGGGGGGGGGGGAAGGGAATTAAAAAGCAATTTTTCAATCCAACGTCACATTTGTTCAAAGGTACGCAAGATATCTCGCACATATTCGCAAAATGACGAGGGGGTTATTTTCCTTCTTTTTTTTTTTTTTTTTTTTTGCTTTTGTTTAAAAATGACTGACAGACCATAGTTTCGAACAATCCTGCTCAGGCCTTCTTGAGTAAAATTCAAAACTTGACAAAACACACCAACACTCACAAAACATTACCCACCCCTTGGAAACATTAAGGTTTCTGGGTCCCATGAAATGTTCCTATGCAATTTCAAAAACGATAAGCTAGGCGGTTCTAAGATTTTTTCATATGTTGCAAAAACGTTAACAAAAAAATGCATAGAAAATAAAAACAAAAAACAAAAAACACTGGAGCCACCATTTGAACAAATTTGGTAGAGATCCAACTGAGGTACATCCCCACCAAGTTTCAAGTGACTCCGATGGACCAATGTTCTTTTCTTTTTCTTTTTAAGAAAATAAAAAAATGTGAATTGCAACCTATTTGGCAGTTGTCCAGTAGACATGTTTTTAGAAGACTGCAGACCAACAACAAAAGCTATGCTCCCTGACGAGCCAGGTGAGCTAAAATATTGCTAACAATACCAAACTTGGGTAATCTTTCATGACATGCTGGTCTCGGTTACCTAGTAACCACGTTAAAACAAACAAATAAACCTAGCAACCAACCAACCAACCAACCGAAGAAACAATTATATAAGTCTCAAGACAGGCAACTCGTCTTTTCGTGAAGACTTTACCTCATTAAGCATGATCAATCTGTAGATTTTCACTTATGCACTTATAATTAACCTAGCTACAAACTGAAGAAAAACACAATAACCAAACAAACAAAACAAAAAACTCCAACGTTTTCAACAGCATTTCAAAGCCCTCATTCTCTTTAATTTTTGGTGCCAATGTATGATGGCAAGTTTCCAGTGCCAAGGGTGCAATTCGCTTCAGTAATGTACTTGCAGGCGTGAAGTATGTGCCCTCACCCCCCTCCCCGGCCGGGGGGGGGGGGGCATATACTCAACATCGGGCTGGGTGTGTACCCCGGACATTTTTTTTTCAATACCCTATCTTAATCCTACCCCAGATGTAAAAAGGTATCCTGTAATGTGTTGAAAGGGGTGCTGCATTGGTCCATCCTAATGGTTACCCCCATCCTAATCCAGCTGTGTACATTTTAGGGGCCTTTTCTAATCCTTGGAGTAATGAAAACAGGGCCTTTCTCGCGGCACATACCCAGTACAATCCTACATGGAAGTACCTACCCACCCACCCACCCCCACGGGGGGGGGGGGCGTGAAGGCATCCTTAGTTGATCTTTAGTTCCATGAACATTTGTTTTATTTCCATTGAAAGAGAGAAATATTTTTTTCTTGTAGTTCAATGTTTTTGTGAGTGAAGGGGTAAAAATGACACAAGGGGGAAAAGGACAAAGATTGAAAGAAGGCCTAAAATGTACACACACGTATGTCAAATATGTAGTTTATTTCTGATTGTTATCCAATAAAAGATAGGACAGTCAAACAAGTAAATACAACAAACAGATAAGTGCCTATATAAAAATACAGCTGATCCATCCTGTCATGGAAGACTTAGTGACTAGTTATGCAAGACAATAACAGAAATTTACACCAATCCGGGATCGTGAAGCTTATTATTATTCCAGACAAATTTCAAATGCCAAGTACTGTACTACTGAAAAAAGAATAATTCATCCAAAAAAAAAAAAGCATTAACATGCCAGTGACATTATAAAACACTCTTGTAGTCAGTGATTAATATCCATGTGAAAAGTTACTTGATATGTAAAGCGAGGATTATCTACCAAGTGATACATCAACTTCCTGTTCCCGACGCAATTCAAAACGCTTCAAACTATGTATCAAGGGCTCAAAATGCTAACTGGGAACAAAATGGCTTTCTCTGTGGGAGTGTGCATGTTGATTTAAACATATTTTATTCAACACAATTGGCCGACAGGCTCACCAGCCTATATGAGGGCCTCTTGTACAAAGAAGACAAGACTACATATAGATATTGTAAACACCAATTCACAGATAGGTCACGCACAGGACCATAAATATGAAAGCGGAAGGGAAAAGAAGTGATGCGTGAGCATTGGTACAGATAGAAGGAGTCGTACTCCATGAACACAGTTACCAAAATAGGATCACGTTTTAAATCTGCCAGATAATTTTATGTACTTATGTACTGCTTCAAAAATTTCCTCATTTTGACTTTTTGAAAATCCTTTTCTTTCTTATTCCAAACAATAATGTTTTCAAGTTGGAATTACCAAGAGTGAGTACTTTACACTGCAATTCGTTTCGTAGGGTTACATATTTATCACATTCAAAGAAAAAATGGTAAATAGATTCTTGACTGGATCCACATGAGCATGCTGGAGACTCTACAACACCTATTTTGTACAAGTCTCTGTTCAGCTAGCTGCAGCCCATTCTCATTCTAGAATGAATTATGGCAATTTTCCTTTCTCCAAAATGTACAATTCATAACGTTTTGGACTGTTTCTGTTAAGCTCTCGTTTAAAATCGTCTAGATGCTCAATGGTCCTTAATGATCGGGGCAATAAGTTCCATTCGCGTATAGTTGACGGCAGAAAGGAATTATAAAATATAGTTTTCTTGGCCGCAATTGTTCGTATTTGCTTAGTCCGTGTGGAAACTGTTCCCGGTAATAATCTGGAAAGATATGCTGGGGCTATCCCGTTAATAATCTGGAAAGATATACTGGGGCTATCCCGTTAACAATTTTGAACAGAAGTACCAATTTTTGCTTTCTTCGACGCTCTGATAATTTTTCCCAGCCAGTCTCCTCGTATATACGTTGGAGACCAGTGTGGGCAAAGGCCCCGGTCACCCGGGCTGCGGCCAGCTGGACAGTTTCAAGTCGGTCCCTGTCGCGTTTTGTGCATCCATCCCAGACCACATGAGTTTTGGGATCTGCATTTAAGTCACCCATAATTACAATTTTTTTGTACCAGAGCTAACAGCTTGGTCTATATACATTAGTCTGTAAGTCATCCCAAAACGATATCCCTAAATTTGGAGGCCTACAGACAACTGCTAATAAAAAACAGTTGTTGTGGAGCCGAACTTCCACCCACAAAATTTCAAGAGCTGTATTCTCTAAGTCGGTACGTCTTTTCACGACTAAAGTCCGGGATACATAAAGCGCTACTCCACCGCCGTGACCACTAGCGCGATCACGGCGTATTACTGGGTGAAAACCAGGTATATTAAGATTAGTACTATCCTTGTAAGGTGAAAGAAAGGTTTCAGAGAGGGCTATTAAGTCGTATAACTGTGCTAGCGAAGATCTAATGCATAAAAGTTTGTCATGCGTAAGACTTCTAATATTCGCATGACAAACTCTCAAATCACCTGATGCATCATTGGGGCCCGGGTTTGGATGCATATCCCCCGCCAGGGTCAGCAGCAGGAAATGTAAAATAGCAAGACTGTCAATACCATTCTCAAAAAAGCGATGATAGTGTAAAATACATAAAATTTGCTGGAAGGTCAAACCTCTGTCTAAGTTGTTACCGTGTACTTTCCTCGTAGTAAATAAGAAATCGACCGTGCATAGCACCGGAATACTGTGCATCAAAATCACGTAGTAAATTGATGGTAGTTCGAGCAACATAGAGAGCAGTAGTGAATATAACTCCATACCATATAATAATAAATGTACGCACCCATTGTATACAAGTGAACCTACAATAATGGTAGCAAAGCGGGCAAACAACATAGTGGTTGCTGTATGTCTTAGCGAAAAGATTACAAATATTCGTATGAAATAAAAGTACACATGTAAAAATTCGCTCTCGTGAGTTAGGTGAAAACATAAGTTTCCAAAGTTCCCATAATACCCCGTAATTTTCACCCATTGTACGTCCGTTTGTACAGTATGTGACAAAGCCTACAATTGCATACATGAAATACGAAGTGATGTGGAAGTACCACAGATGATGCATCACTTTCACTGTATGAATACCATATTTGTAAATTGTATTTACCATCTTACACATCTTGGACAATAGTTTCTTTACTATGAGTATATGGGTTTGCAACCCATGTAAAAAATGGTAAAAGACAAGACAGAAGCACGCCATCCAGAAGCAGTTGTAAGATATTGCCAAAAATACTAGTTCGAATACACTTATAAATATTGCAAATAGTAACACCCTCATTCGTAACATTATATGTAGCAGTACAGACCTGCTCACACATCGTAGGGAACCAGCATATGTTTCAAGGATATATGGTAGAAGAGTACACAAAATGGCACAAAAGTACCAAACATAGAATGTAAAACGAACATTACTAGTTAGAAAATAGCATAAGCCCAGGTATATAGAGTGATGTGTTATCACTCTCAATAAGAGAAGTACCTGGGAAACAAGTAGAGACGGCAGCATGTATCTATAATAGGGCCTAGACATTCGTACTGGTTAACAATGAACTGATCGTTTACAATAATTCCGTAAATTGTATGCACTAAATACAATACTGAACAATCATCGCCATGGAGCATTATAGAATATAAGAGAAGGAGCATCAGTCGGCTCAACATGTACTCATGTCGTATATATCTTATAATAATATTGTTATAAATAGTGCCATGTATCTTTATAAGGAAAATTTCATCAAAGCAACTCAAATTTGTAGTAAAGTAAGATCAAACTAACCAAGTGATTGCGGACGTCTTAGGGTAAACGCCAAGTTTGTATTAAAACAATACTGAACATAACAAGCGGCTCAAAGGATAGCCTAGATCTTACACAGCCAAACATAATAAAAACATCGAAATTAGATTGTCACTATACCATGAAGCCGGCTGAATATAGAAACAATCGTCCACCCTGTCGTGTAGCAATAACAACATTCATAACTTTCGTTACAAATTTGGAAAAAACAAAAACAAAAACAAAACAAAACAAAAACAAAAAAAATAAAACAAAAAACAAAACAAAACAAAACAACACAAAACAAAACAAAACAGAACAAAAAAAACTGTGGTCAGCGAAAACGTAGATAAGCCAGGGAAAGTAGACCTTAAATGTTACCAGCTGGCTCTTGTGCGTTAAATCCTGCCAGTGCCGCTGAGTGAGATGTTGTCATGCACCTTGGTCAATCGGCGATTTTGACCTGTGAAGCCGTCGTAGTTCGTGGACCAATATGCATAAGGTGTCTAACGAATGCTTTGTTAGCAGGCATTAACTTATTAACCATAATGGACATGGCTCAAAAGATAGCCTAGGTCTTACACAGCCAAACATAATCAAGACATCGAAATTAGATTGTCACTACACCAGGAAGCCGGCTGTATGTTGTTGGGTTCCTGCCCAGAGGATACAAGTTTACCCCTTCTAATATGTGTAAAAAGTAAGAGTCAGGGGGGGGGGGGGGGGCAGAAGAAGGTAGTGCACTGGCAATGTTGTATTGGTCAGTGGAGGCAGTCTGCCCGGAAAGGCACACAGCCACGGAGGCCTGCTAACCACTCTACCAACACAACAAGTTTCCCCATGGGGGGTGTGTTGCCGCTTGCACAGCTGCATGTGGTCAGTACAGCAGTGGAGTGGTGGGGAGTTCCTGAAGTGCTCAGGCAGTGTTGACATGTTGTCTGCCCGGGCTGATGGGCCTCACTGCACCGGCAGTACAGGCAAGCCATGCAGCCGGCACTCCCTTCCCTGCTAATGGATCGAACAGATGTGGTGATTCAGAGGTCCACATGCAGGCAACCTGATACCAGTAAGTTCAGCATGTATAAGGGCCAAGGGTCTATCCCAGCTGATTTACCGGTGGTTGGATGCCACACTGACCGTGCAAGTTGGAGGGGGCAACACACCAACTCTACCCTGCGCAGGTCCGCGCAACTTCTGTCTTGCGCAGTGGTCCGCGCGACCCCTGCACAACGGCCTTGGATAGTATAAATAGGGGTGCCTCCCAACTAAGAGTTTAGTTGGAATGGGGATCTCAGCCAGTAGACAGGCCACCAGCACATAGCAGTAGGGCTACAGTAATAAACTACATTTTTCATCATTTCTGTTCTACTACTCCGTCATATTTTGGCCTGCTACCTGAGAAGAAATAGCAAAGTGGTGGAACAGAACACTGGTGGACAAGCGGTGGGATAGACTTATTACATGCTGTCAGGGAAACCTAGCAAAGCAATACAGTGGAAATGAATGACTTTACAAAATTTACAGTAGCTGAGTGTGAACTTTGTTTTGCTGTGCTACCAGAGAAAGACTGCTCATAATTGTCCTGAGGAAAAGTTGAAAAAAGTGGACCCTTCTATGGCTGCATTCATTGTCAAAGTGGCAAAAGTGGCTCAAGTGCAGAAATATTGTGGACTTAGGGTGCTGTGTATTGGTTCCCAGGGAAGACCAGAAAGCAGCAAAGCTAAGGTACAGGACTGATATCTGGGAAGTTGCTAGCATCCTATTGAAAGCAAGAGACTGGTACGTTTATTCTTCTTCTATTAAGAGCTAATAGCCAATTTTCAAGAACTTTTGCTGTGCTGTAAACATGAATATGGACAATGCAGACAAAGTTACAGGGCCAGTGGCCAGTTTGCCAGAGGCCAGTGGTGAGCAAGAAGGCCCTAGCCAGACAGAGCAAGAAATTGCACAACTTCTGATGGAGCTCAGCACAAACCAAAGACAAGCTGAGCAAAACAGACAAAAAACGGCAGAAGAAAGCCAAAGGCAAGCTGATTATATAAACACTTTGTTAAAAAGAGCTGAGGCAGCAGAAACTAGGGCCAAAGAGTTGGAAGTAAAATTTACCAGCACCCCAACAGTTCATGGCCAGCCAGGCCCTCAAAATGTGCCAGTGACTGTGCCCCTTGTCAGTGCCGGCCAGACTATACCCCATTCCCTTGGTGGGGCAGCAAATGTGTGGAGTGCACAAGGCCCTGTTTTCTCCTTCCCCAGACCAATCCAAGCTCCTGTACATGTGCATGATGGATCCAGAAGGCAACCCATGTGGGAACAGGGAGATGTAATGGGGCAGTCAAATTTGCCTCACATACCTGGACCAAGGCCTAATGCACCTGTGCTGCGCAGATCACAGTATGAAATACCCCTACCAAGGCAAAGCACATATGATGGCCAAACATCATGGGAAGGTTTTATCCAGCCCCTGACTTCTCTAGCTACTGCCTGTAGATGGACTGAACAGGAAAAACTGTTCAGACTCATAAACAGCTTGAGAGGGGAGGCTGCTGAGTATGCTTTCGCCCAACTGCCACCAGACTACCTTGAGGACCATGACTTGCTAGTGGAAGCCCTGGAAAACAGGTTCAAAGAGAGACATACAGTGACCTCCTACTTGGCAAAACTAGAAGCCAAAAAGCTGGGGCCAAAAGAGAAACTGTCTGAGTACATAGCAGACCTCAAGCGGCTTGTTATTAAGGGGTACCCCACTGCTGACAGGGACACGAGAGAGACTATTGCCCTGAGGCATTTCATGTGTGGTTTGCCTGATCACCAAGCTGCCTTGACCATAGGTATGAAAGATCAAAGCAGCATTGAGGAGGCAAGGGCTGCATATGAAACCTATTGCAGCCTGCGCGATGATGTGAATCGTGGCCGATCTGGTGTGCATCTGGTAAAGCCTGGTGAAAATGATCCGAAAAGTAATTCTTTTGTGACTGAGGCCAGGTTACAAAAATTTGGGACTGAATTGAAAGATTCATTCTCATCCAAGATTGATGAGCTCAAGGTGCTCATTGAGGCAAAACCAAAATCACAGAGACCAGGAAACCATGGAAACCAGAGAAATACAAAGGGTGGTCGTGTAGACAAGGTGACTGCTGAGTGCATCACTGCTCTGAAGTAGGCCACTTCAGATATGAGTGCCCAAGGAGACTGGCTGAACAAGCTAAGAAAGATAAGGGTGAAACTGAAAGAAAAGATACGGAAGTGAAGTCACAAAACTAGAAAGGACCGGCCCATCCGGCCAGGTACCGGTCCCATCTGTGACGGAGGACAGAGTTATTAGAATAAGGCAGAATAGTAGCTCTGATGGCATGTCAATGTTTGTGCCGGCAAAGGTCAATCAGCTAGAGACTGAATTGCTGCTTGATACAGGGGCTGTTGTAACTATTTTGTCAAAACACGTGTATGACCAGTTTGAAATGAAACAAAAACCAGAGCTCAAAGCTCTACCTTCCAATGTATATTTAGAAGTGGCTAATGAAGGTAGACTTACTGTGGTAGGCACTGCTATGATGAACATAGAACTTGGTGGGCACTCATATGAATGGGAAGTGTTTGTGGCACCCATTGCAGACAGTGGTTTGTTAGGAATGGACTTCCTATATCATCAAGACTGTGTTGTTTCACCTAAACTAAGTGGCCTGCAAGTTAATGATGAGTGGGTTGATTTCAAAATTAAAGGCTGCCCCCCTCAAGTTGCAAGGGTGAGCCTGAGAGAGACAACTATAGTCCCTGCAAACAGTGAATTGGTCCTTGAAGGTGAAATTGACTGTAATACCTGGGGCTCACAATGTGCTACAGTTGAGCAAAGCCATGAAGGTATAATTGCTGAACACTTATTTGTTGGTAGTACTTTGATTGATCCTAACAGAGTTGACCTGGGTGTGCCAGTGCGCGTTATGAATACCAGCAATGAGGACATAGCCATAGAGCAGGGTATAACTATAGGGACATTACATGAAGTAGACCACATAGAGAATAACATACCTGGTGAAGGTAGTAGACCAGTTCGAAGTATCAATGTGCATATGAACCATGAGACTGAAGAAAGAAAATCATGTTTGCCTGGGAAAGATTGGGCAGAAGATTTGGTAAATCTGTACAACAGCAGTTGCACAGAATTAAACGAAGCTCAAAAACAGACATTCCTGCTTCTTCTCGACTAACATAAGAATGTGTTTGCTAAGTCACCTGAAGATCTGGGAAATACTTCTGTAGTGTGTCACACTATTGATATAGGTGATGCAAAGCCCCTGAAGCAGAGGCCTAGGAGAGTCCCAAGGGCTTTTGAAGGGGAAGAAGAGAAAATTATTGCAAGTCAACTTAAAGCAGGCATTAGAAAGGAAAGCACTTCACCTTGGGCTTCCCCCATGTGTTATGTGAGAAAAAAAGATGGGTCTGTTGGGCCATGTGTTGACTATCGTTATCTCAACAGTGTCACCAAGAAAGATTCTTACCCCTTACCCCGTATTGATGACTGTTAAGACTGTGTAAGGGGAATGCGTTTTGCATCATCGATCGATCTCCAGAACGGTTATTATCAAATTAGTGTGAGGGAGGAAGACCGTCCAAAGACAGCATTCATTACCCGATGTGGTTTGTATGAATACAATGTTATGGCAATGGGCCTGACCAATGCCCCATCGACTTTTGAACGTTGTATGAAGATAATCATGCGCGGTCTACAATGGAAGTGCTGCTGCATATATCTCGATGACCTTGCCTGCTTCGCACCTTCCGCAGAAGGAATGCTTGAAGTTTTGGATGAAATTTTGGGCTGACTGGGAAAAGCGGGCTTAAAAGTCAAAGCAAAGAAGTGCCAGTTCATGCAGCGAGAAATTAAGTTTCTAAGACATGTCATATCTGAAGATGGTATCAGAACAGACCCGGATAAAATTAAAGCTGTAGCAGAGTGGCCAACCCCCAAAAACATCACTGATGTTCGCAGCTTCTTAGGACTGTGTTCATACTATAGACGATTTGTAAAAGATTTTGCGGCAAAGGCAAGCCCACTGCATGACCTGTTAAAAGCTGGTCAGGCTTTCAATTGGACTAATGAATGCACCCAGGCTTTTGAGATACTGAAAGCAGCACTGATAAGTGATCAAGTAATGGCGTTACCAAATGATACAGGTATATTTTACCTGGACACTGATGCCAGTAGCACTTCAGTTTCTGCTTGTCTGTCACAATTAACATATGATGAGAAGACACAATGTGAAGTGGAGAAGCCTATCGCATATGCCAGTAAGTCACTTACAAAAGCTCAGCGCAGATACTGTGTCACATGTCGTGAACTGTTGGCTGTTGTAACATTCTTACAAACCTTCAGACATTATTTACGGGGGAGAAGTATAATTGTGAGAACTGATCACAGCTCCCTTCGCTGGTTGATGTCATTCAAGGAGCCTCAAGATCAAATGGCCAGATGGCTAGAAATGGTATCTCAGTATGATTTCAAATTGGTTCACCACAAAGGGTCCGCTCACCAAAATGTAGACTCGTTGACAAGGCAGTGATATACTCCTGAAGAATGTGACTGCTATGATGGGAAGACTACACTACAGGAGTCGCCATGTGGTGGTTGTACCCACTGTAGAAAGAAACATGAGATGTGGTCAGAATTTTTTGATACTGAAGATGTGCTCCCATTGTACCTTCCCACTCGCAGTGTTCAGGAGAAGAATATGCCTGATACCCCACCCAGCATTAAAAAAATTACTGCACCACCTAGACTGGACAGTACCAGGCAACCCAGTCAAAACAGACTGTTTGTTAAATTTCTCATATTGTTCACAGTGCTTATGGGACTTCTAATTAGCTTTGGCACACAGGTAGCATTAGTTGCTCAGCAGGCGGTGCTGATAACACAAGCCAGCGTTTTGACTGGCTGGAACTGTGTTTCGGGGCTGAAACATAGAGTGTTCCCAGTCTGCAAAATACAGTGTGGCAAGAAGAAAGATAAGGTTTCTTCAGAAACTGCTAAGGACAGCAGTGCTGAACTGGATGGGGAAGTCCAGCCGGACAAGGGTATTGGGCCAGGAACAGGGTTGAGCACAGGGGCAGGCCTGTACGGAAACTGGATTGGCAGCCATACCCCAGTTGAGATAGCAAAGCTGCAGGCTAATGACCCAGACCTGGGGACTATAATCAGCTGGTTAAAGACACCAGAATCATGGCCACTCAGGGATCAGGTCGCAGCCTACAGCCCAGCAGTGAGAAATATGTGGCTTCAGAGAGAACAACTTGTGCTTGCAAGTGAAGTCTTGTATAAAAAGTGGGTTTCCGAGAAGGGGGAGGAAGATAAGCTGCAGCTTGTTGTTCCTGCCTGTTAACATGAAAAAGTTTTGCAAGCAGTACATGATACAGTGACTGCTGGACATCTGGGGGTCAGAAAAACTTGTAGCAAGTTAAAACAAAGGTTTTACTGGTATAAGATGAAACAAAGTGTGCGCAACTGGATTAAAAACTGTCTCAAGTGTGGGGCTCGAAAAAGGCCCCATAAAAGGCCAAGAGGCAGGCTGAAAGAGTACAGGGTGGGTGCCCCCATGGACAGTATTGCAACTGATATCCTGGGACCTTTCCCAATCACTGAGAGAAATAACAGGTACATTTTATTAATCAGCGACCACTTCACTAAGTGGATCAGTACTGTAGCAATTCCAGATCATAGCGCCAGGACGGTTGCAAATGAAATTGTCAAGTTTATGTCCATTTTTGGGAATTGCTTAGAATTACACTCGGATCAAGGCTCTAACTACCAATCAAGGTTATTCAAAGAAGTTTGTAAGCTTCTAGGAATCCACCAAACTAAAAGTTCACCATTTCATCCATCTAGCAATGGTTTTATTGAACGTCATAACCAGTGCTTAGTGAACATGATAGCCTCCTATGTGCACAACAACCAAACAGACTAGGTATCAATCTCCCACTGTTATCTGCTGCTTATAGAAGTTGTGCACATGACAGCACAGGGTACAGTCCTAATTACTTGATGTTTGGGAGAGAAACAATGATGCCTATTGAAGTTATGTTTGGAAGCCCTGTTGCTGAAAATAATGAGACAGTCCCAACTGAAAGTGAATATGTGGCAACCCTCAGACAAAAACTGAATGAAGTCTATGCCCATGTCAGATAGCATCTACAGAAAGCTAGTGAGAGACAGAAAAGGGACTATGACAGCAGAGTTCATGAAAGAACATATGCAGTGAGTGACCTGGTTTACTAATGGGACACAACAAGAAAAATTGGCAAAAGTCCAAAGCTGAACCAAGATATATGGAAAGGGCCCTGTATTGTTGTTGAGAAATACAGTGACATGCTGTATAAAATTCAGACAAATCCTAAATCAAAGCCAAAAATATTGCACCATGATAGACTAAAGCCCTTCCTTTCCGACAAAATTCCTGACTGGGTTATCAAGTTTCAGAGGAAATTGCAAGGAAAAGGGGGAACTCCCACACCCAGTGGCACCACCAGTGATGGCCTCATGAGCAAAACAGGTGCCACTAATAAAAGTATCAGACCTGCTGTTGAGGGAAATAGGCCCCAAGGTGCAATGGTGCAGGGGGATGACTCTGAACCCACTTGCATCCCACAAACAAAACCTGATAATCATTCAGGCATGGGTGCTTCTAGGAGAAGTCCAAGAAAAAGAAAACAAACAGACTTCTTCAGGATATAATAAGCCGTGCAAAGTTGACATTAAGAGTGTGTGGACAGTTAAAAGTAAGTGCAATCCCCCTGTAAATATACCTCGAGTTATGCAACACCTATGAAGAGCAAGGACAATGCTGACATTAAAACTGACCATAAGGACTAAGCTGGTATAATGTGATGTAGCAAAGGAAGATTTATTGTGATAAAATTATTATTTAAACAAAAAATGAACAGTGCGTGAGCAACAACTCCGAAGGACAGACACTAACAGGTGCACATACACAGCCTGGACTGTTTCCTTATGGATGTGTAATATATATATATATATATATATATATATAGTAAGTAATGCATATACATATATATATATTAAGTAGAACCATATATAGTATTGATTTGTAAGATTGATTTTATGTTTTTAGTTGATTTTGTAGCTATGCTGCTGGTCTCATACTATTCTAAGTTGTATTTTGGGGGGCAAAAATGAGTCTGGTTGGGGGGAGTGTTGGGTTCCTGCCCAGAGGATACAAGTTTACCCCTTCTAATATGTGTAAAAAGTAAGAGTTGGGGGGGGGGGGGGGGGCAGAAGAAGGTAGTGCACTGGCAATGTTGTATTGGTCAGTGGAGGCAGTCTGCCCCGTAAGGCACACAGCCACGGAGGCCTGCTAACCACTCTACCAACACAACAAGTTTCCCCATGGGGGGTGTGTTGCCGCTTGCACAGCTGCATGTGGTCAGTACAGCAGTGGAGTGGTGGGGAGTTCCTGAAGTGCTCAGGCAGTGTTGACATGTTGTCTGCCCGGGCTGATGGGCCTCACTGCACCAGCAGTACAGGCAAGCCATGCAGCCGGCACTCCCTTCCCTGCTAATGGATCGAACAGATGTGGTGATTCAGAGGTCCACATGCCAGTCGAGATGCTGACCTGGGTTTAATGAGATGCGAGATTAGGGATCAAATCAGCAGCCTCGTTCTCGGTTCCATTGCTGGGCAGTGCTCATGTAAACAAAGACGCATGGGCACATCTTAGTCCCTGCTATTTGGGAGTGGTGAGGTGTTCCCAGATCAAATGAAAGGGGTGTGATAAGTTATTTACCACTTACAGTAAAACCTTCCTATACCGAACACCCTTGGCAGCTGAAAAAAATGTTCAGTAAGGGGAGGTGTTCAGTATAGGGAAGTTTGCTAACATTGGAAGTATACATTCGGGACCAAGAAATGGTGTTCAGTATAGAGAGGTGTTCGGTATATGGAGGTGTTCGGTTAGAGAGGTTTTACTGTATATAACAGTCAGTGCATTTATTGGGTTACGATTAATGGTCATTTTACGAGCATCCTGTCACCCGATACCCTACTGAAGACACAAGAGATGCCTGTTTGGAACACCCACCAACCAGATACTGCTCTGGCATTTTAATTTAAAACAGATCCATGACCCTTTCATGCTGTAACTTGACCAACAAGTGTTCATGCTTTTCAAGAGGGTATAAATTTGGGCTGGATTGGGTTAAATTTTCAAGATACAAGTGGTCCAATTTGAATAACAGAACAGTCCATTTTATCAGAAGTAATGGGGGTTTAGAACTACTGATAAAATAAGTCCTTTTCTGTGATAACATAGATAAGGCTAAGTTTCATACTTACTGATATTTTAAGTTGTGAAAAAAATATATTTGAGCATTCTAGGGCAAATTGTACAGGTATGATCAAAATTCAAAGGGCCCTACCCCCTAAATATGTCATTTTGGGGTTCCCCCCTTTTTGGCTGAAAGGTGGACACAAGGTTGTCACTATCCCACCACCCCCATTGGATTATGGATCTGTATGCTTTGGCAGTGCATTCTTGGTGCAAATTGCCGGGAATAGACCCCATGTTACAAAAGTGGAGCTTTGTAGAAAAAGTGGATTTTTTTTGCAAAATGGCGGATTTTAGAGGTTGAAATTCAAAGTCAGGTCAAAAGATTGTTTCTTTCTAATTTGGACCTACATCTTACTGCTTGCATCAGGAAAGTATTTTTGCAGTGGATGGCAAAATATTTTGTCATCACATTGCTTGTACAAAATTTGATCAAATTACATGTACATGACTTCTGGACATTTTGGTCAGCAATGGCTGACAGATCAGAAATGAAATGGACATTTTGGACTACCATGGCCCTATTATTAAACTGGAATAATACCATAATGTGGATTTAAATCTGTGGAAAGAGGACATATAAAGGTAAGAGATCATAACACATCTTTTGTACCACTTTTTACACATTTCTTATTTGTATGTGATACCAGTTAATATCATGGCCGCCATGTTGGATTTTGTGTATTTTGGTGACGTCACAGCCTAAGGCTTTGCTTGGAACCGAGGCGTGCTGGTAGCCAATCAATCTCATTCATGTCTCAGCATTTCGACTGTGCAGGCAACCTGGTACCAGTAAGTTCAGCATGTATAAGGGCCAAGGGTCTATCCCAGCTGATTACCGGTGGTTGGATTCCACACTGACCGTGCAAGTTGGAGGGGGCAACACACCAACTCTACCCTGCGCAGGTCCGCGCAACTTCTGTCTTGCGCAGTGGTCCGCGCGACCCCTGCACAACGGCCTTGGATAGTATAAATAGGGGTGCCTCCCAACTTAGAGTTTAGTTGGAATGGGGATCTCAGCCAGTAGACAGGCCACCAGCACATAGCAGTAGGGCTACAGTAATAAACTACATTTTTCATCATTTCTGTTCTACTACTCCGTCATATTTTGGCCTGCTACCTGAGAAGAAATACCAAAGTGGTGGAACAGAACAATATAAATACAATCGTCCATCCTGTCGTGTAGCAATGACAACACTCATAACTTTCGTTACAAATTCAGAATAAACAATACTGGACTAGGCTTTGACTTATGCTCATCAGATTGACGTGTTGCTATGGTCAGGTCTTATCATTTGCCACACCGGCCATTAACTTGTTGATGTAACCGAGTGCTAGTCCATCAACAATATAGATCGAGTTAGACGTAATTGACTATACTTTATGTTCGGGTGCAACTCATTGTATGTCTAAGTCTTTAGTCAACTAGTATTGTCCATGATTACGTAACAGGTGCACTGGGTGGAACCAAGTCCTTGCTCAATGGTATTACGGATTCCTGTTCTAAGTCCTTCAAAATTCCTCCTATTTCACAATAACTTCACCGTCAGATTGATCCTCGGCTGCTTAATAATCCACGTACGTATTTAGCAGTATATAACCATTTATAGTTCTGTCAAAATTTTGGTATCTTTACAGAGCCCAAGTGACAGGTCTTCTTATAGATACAGCGCCATCTACCGTTTTTTGGGGGAATGTGCATGTTATTGGTGATTATCATATCAAGCACGTTAATTTGTCCCAGATGTATATGCCGCATAAAGCTACTTCTTCCTGCCCAATTCTTGGTAGAAGACAATGATTTTGCAGGTAATAAATATTACTCTCCAAATAAAGCATACCTATATCAAAGCTCTTGTGTTTGCAAATTTCCATTCAAACGATTCATACTATATGATCATGACTGTCTGCGAGTATTCCACTTTTCACAGATTAAATTATGGTTTGAAAGCTGTTTACTCAAACCATGTCAAACCTCTTTTTATACGATTAAATTTTTTAATTTCAACAAAGAAGAAACAAAGTTGCATTAAATACGTGGGGAATAAGACAATGGCGTGTACAAACTGTATTTGAAATAATAACAATAATAAAATTAATGATGATGATGATGATCATGATGATCATGATGATGATGATGATGATGATGATGATGATAATAAAACATCAAACTTTTTTGGCCAATGATTCTCATGTATTCAACTGATGCACCAGTGATTTTTTTTTTTCTTTTTCAACCGTCATAGCCACATATGCATGTTTCACTCATCAAGCTTGTCATCTTTGTCTGATCAAAACATTTTGTATAAAAACTTTCATTACCATGACTTAATAATAGGTACAGTACTATGTATTAGTTACGCAACGCTACCTCTCGACCACCACTACCTGGACCTCTGTGTCTGGGCCCAATGCCCAAGAAAATCGAGTTGAGTTCACTCACTTGACTGTTAAAAAAACCTGATGCTTCCGTGGCGCAATTTCTCGGTTCCTATGGATCCGGTCGTGCCTCCTAGTGCGCATGCTTCCCAACCATCCTTCCTTCTATGAGCGCCTTTCTGGCTTGGTCATTCGAGTAGAAGGAAATGAAGCTCGGTGAACTTCAGTTCACCATCATTGCTCCAGAGTTTTACGCAAATTCCCTGCTGAAGAAAATCTTTTCTTTATGGTTAGGAACTCTTCAGAGACCTAGATTACTTATACCTGCCCTGTTGATACCTCTGAAATAATTGGGAGTAGAGCCTGTTGATCGGCCTGAAACCTAGATTTTCAAGATAGCGTCTCGACATTCACATCGCAGAGGGAAGGAAGAGAGTGCACAACAGGCATGGCTGCCTTTCCACACTGAGCTACTGGTGTTGATCCAGTGACCACTTTTTCCACATCCTTTCTGGATACAGGGCACAAGGTGGACTCACAGAACCACTATATGGCAGCCTGGGACGATCATAAACATTGCTATGGTTATCATCTCCAGTTGGCTCACTTTTGTTCTCGCCAACGAACTTGCAAACACTGTGAGGATTGGGGAGAAGACCAATGGCTGCTTTAAGAGCAGGCACGGAGAAAGAGTGACAGAAAAAAACACAGGCTCTGGAGATCTTGGTCCTCCGGGTCTGAGTGTTCAGAGTCTAAACAGTGCAAGTCCATGAGGCCAGGATGGATACCTACGGGTTCACATCCGGGCATCCTGGAACCTTGGCTAGTCCATGTGCTTGGATCTTAAACCTTAGCATTCAAAACCACCGAAGCCAGGACAAACTTCCCAGGCTCCTGGTTCTAAGAGCTCTGATTGTAAGTCCAGCCATGCTGAAGATAGAAGGAAGGCTCCCAAGTCTGTGGTGGCACCTTCTGCTGTTAGTGGGTTTTCTGCTCCTGTGGCAGTGGCTCCTCCAGTGACCCAAGTGCCACCTTCGCAGCCTCTGCTTGCAGTACTGGCTTTGTCTCTACACCTCTGCTGGGTTCACCCCAAAGTGAGCAGCTGGCAATCCCACTGACTCCCACCTTCAAGCTTGGTGCCCTGCCTCCCTCTGTGGAGAGGCAAACAGAACTCGACCTTTACGAGGAACAGCACTTGCATTTGGAGACCTTGTCTTCTTCCACTCTTGCCAACACTGCCGTGGAGTGTGAGCAGACTCTTTTGATAGTGCAGCTTGCTGCTTCTGCCTTGAGCCAACTTTCGCTTTGCCCCTCAGTTGGCAGCAGCTGTGGCTCCTGTTTTAAGCCTTCCAGATACCCAACAGGCACCCTCCAGCCAGCAGCCACTGTGTCCCCTGTGCATGGCCTTCTGGAAGCCCCCCTCTCCAGTCCCATGTGGGCTGAGCAGATTAAGGCAGCGCTTGAGGTTGCAAAGACTTCTGTGGAAGTTGTTGCTATCTCTTCGCCTGGTGTGGTCACAGATCCCCTGCTATCACAAGTGACTGCCACATAGCCAGCCCTCGAATGATGCATTGTTCGATGAGGCCTTGGGTCTCACCACTTCCCTTCCAAGTCAGGAGTCTTCAGACCTCAACACTGAAGAGGATGAGCTCTTGCATTTGGATTTGTCTGTTACCAGGCCCCAACTGCGTTTGACTCATCGACCTTATATCAACAATGCAGGGACTCTGGGCTGCCAAGCACACTGGCAACCGTGGGGCCAGCAAAGCAAAGTTCTGCACCCATGGATATCACTCTGGCTCCACCGCAGGGCTTTGAATGTGTCAAAGCTTTCAGCTGTTGTTCCACCTGAGGAAGAGAGGCACAGCTCTGTCTCAATGTCCTGTTGGGGTTTGTCCTCTGAGGATGTCATAATACCCCTATCCCCTTCTCGCCCTTTGTGGCTCACTTTTATGAACCTGCTCACAGCCAAGACTTGCAGCACATGGGTTCCTGCAGAGCCCTTGACATCTAACTATATTCGTAAAGATCAACTCCTCCCCAGCCAGACATAGTTATGCTTGTGTTCAAGTTAACAAATGCCAAACGCACCAATGTTTCCCAAACAGTTTCAGTGAAAGTCAAACGTTTTGCAAATGCGTAGCAAACACATTGATTACACTTTGATTACACTTTCCAAACACTTTGCCAAACCCTTTCAAACACTTTTCCGAACGCTTTCAAACACTTTGCCAAACGCGTTTGGTGAAAGCCGAACGTTTTCAAACACTTTTCCAAACGCTTTCAAACACTTTACACTTTGCACCAAACGTATGTGATACATGTACATGTACACTTGGTAATCTAATTCTAATGACAGGAATATTTTTTAACAAGTATCTAAAAAGCTTATCAGCACCTAAAAATCCTAACAATCGGGGGTGGGTGGGTGTCAGCGACTTGAGGGCTAAGCCTGAATGCGAGTGGCGACGGCACGAAGCTTTTGGGGGGTCTTGGGGCCTCCCCCAGAAAATAATTAAATAGATGCTCTCATATGCATTTTCCTGGCATTTGCCACTGCATTTTCATACGGACTATTTGGATTTTCAGGGATGCAAACTTCACTAATCTGGGCTCCATAAATCAAATTCCGCTTTATATCTGATTCAAATTAACATGAAATGAAGAAAAGGAAAAATGAGTCAGTGACAAATAATTCCTGGAAATATGTATTTGTATCCTTTACCTGCTCATATTCAGATTGTTACTGGTAATCAACAATATTATGACATGGTCATACCTAGTTAAGGCTGAAAAAAAGTATAGGTAGAAGAAAACAAATAATATGCCTACATTAACAGGTTTAACACTTCATTTATAAAGTTACAGATCTTTCAGTAGCAAGTATACCCAGCCACTATCATACTTTTTCTGAAAGTGAAGTGCTTGAAAAAAAGCTAACTTTTAAAATTACGAATGGAAATACAGAAGCAGCTCAATTTAAGTATTGTTTGGCTTACTAAGCCAAGCAATAGAATTATCTCCAGTGGAGTAAGCCAGGCGATACTCCATTGGTCCTTGGAGTAATTATATATATTTTAATTGAAAATTAGGAACTATTTCGGAGTAAATTTATAGGCAATATCATGATTAGATCATGAATAATGATCTGATCATGATATTGCCTATGGATTTACTCCGAAACAGTTTTTGAAGGGTGAAGTATTCATGACATCTTAAATGAAAAATTAAGTCTTTAATTAATTTTAGTTGAATTAGACACTTGGATAAACGTATTTGGATCGTGTTTTATATAAATATATACAACCTATAATGCTGGATAAGTACACATTTACATGTAGGTACATCATATATTGCTAGACCTGTTGAAAATACGTTTGGAGATTCTTCATCATTTAAATGGAAGTGTTTGAAATGCAGAGTGTTTGAATGCGTTTGTAAAAGTGTTTGAAATCGTTCGGGTAATTGTTCAACGCATTTGGAGAAGTGTTCCGTAGCTTTGTGAAAGTGTTTGAACGTTTTGTAAAAGTGTTTGAGATTTTTCCCAAATGCTTTCCAAACACATTCCAAACGTTTTCATACGTTTCCAAACACAAGCCAAACACCAGCAAAACGCGAAAAAAAGCGCTTGGCTGTTAACTTTTAGCCGGGCGTAACTGTACAGGGGCAATGGTATTGCACCTGAGCAGATCTTCACTTCCCATCTACTGCCGGTGGATTTGGATTGGGAAAGTTCGATGCTTGGCAGCCGAAGTCCATCACTGCATCTGCCAAGGCCTATAAGAGACTAGAGGAGGATGCCAAGGGATCCTTCTCTGTGGCATCATATTTCGGTGTCTTGTTGGCCCCCTTGCATATCACGAAGGCTGTGAGGGACTGGCTCTAGCAAGCATCACCACTTGCTACTTCATTTTGCCGCGCGGTTGCCCACCAGGTCCGAATCACCTGCACGTTATAGTGAACCTTCATTTGTTGCAGAGGGATGCTTACCTCCGTCATAGAGTGCTTCACCCAGAGCCAGAATAGGGCCGCTCTTCTTGGGAACTTTGTTTGGAGGAGGGTTGGCGGAAGTCATTTGCAGGGTGCAGGACCTTCGGGCCCACTCCACCAATATGCCCACATCAAGGGGTTGATCAACTCTGTTCAGTCATTCTCAACCTTGTCCGCCTCAGCCCCAAAACGTTGTGCTCAGACCGTACCTACCCGGCTTTCAGCTAATGCACATTCTTTGGTGAGACGTCACCCTATTAGGAAGAGTGGGCAGTGATCTTAGATGGGGATGTGCTTCACCAAAGCCAAGAAGTCAGGTAAGCATCAGCGCTCCTGATTCTGGCACACTGAACTGTGAAGTCTCAGGATCCCCCTCTGCCATGGCTAGACACTTCTAGGAGTGCCCAGTTGGCAGCTGCCTACCTGCCTTTTGCCTGGAATGAAAGTCTATTACAGACTATTCATTCATCCTAAATATCCCTAGACAGGGCTACTCACTGCCATTCCACAAAGACAGGCCTCCATTAAGCTATGAAGTGGTTTGCGCCAAAAGTATCGTCGGTACTAGAGGGGGTTCAGAAGCTTTGAAGCAAATGCACCATAGAGCTGGTCGATAACTTTGGTTCTCCTGGATTTTACAATCTACAGTTCCTTGTCCCAAAGTGGGACGGACGCTGATACCTAGTTATAGACCTGTCGATGCTGAACACCTTCCTGGTTGTCCTGTCTTTCTGGATGGAGACCTCCCAGTTGGTGGCGGTGGCCCTGAGGCGCCTGGAGTGGATAATGTCCCTGGATGTCAAAGATGCATCCCTCCATGTGTCAATTACAGAGACTTCACGAAAGTATCTGCAGTTCGCATTCTTGGGGCGAGTATACAAGTTCAAGGTGCTTCCATTCAGCCTTGACACAGCCTCTCTGGTGTTCACCCGGTTTGCACAGACAGTTGCTGCTTACCTCCATCAGACTGACATACACATTTATGTGTGCCTGCACAATTGGATTATCTGGGCACTTCAGCGCCTGGATTCACGATGTCATACACAAACTGTTCTGGAACTTTGCCAACACCTGGGCCTTATTATAAATCGAAGCAAGTCAAGTCTTCTGCCGGAGCAGACTTTTCCCTTTCTCAGCACAACCAGTTCGACCTTGCTTACATCTGTCCCCCCTTGAAGGACAGGTGGGAGAGACTTTAGTCCCTGCTAAGAGCCTTTCTGCCTCATGCAGTTCTCTCAGCACAACAGTGGCAAGCCCGTTGGGCCCCCTGTTCGATGGACTCCCAGGTACCACTGAGTCCCTTTCACTGTTATCTGTTTCAGCACGCGCTGCGGGACAGATGGTCGAGGGACCAGGGCTATCATGCCCTGGTGATGGTCCTCCCCTAGGACCATTCCCGCCTTCGGTGAAGGGCCGTTTGGGAGAAGGTCATGTTGAGACAGACACTGGCTCCTTTTTATGTCCATTTTACCATCTACATGGACTCTTCTCTGTCTGGGTGGGGAGCTCACATGGACAGCTTCTGTTCTTTCGTTGGCACATTCTGCATGTCGCCACATAAACTGGTTGGAACTGGAGGCGATACTCTTGGCGCTCCTCCACTTCCAGGACCTAGTGGAGCACAAATATGCCCTAGGGATGTGCCACAACAGGACCACAATCCCATACATTAACCAGCAAGGCCTACTGCCCTCCTGCAGACTGATGGAGCTGGCAGGACGTATCACTCTATGGTGCTTTGAACATGACGTCAGTATGCACGCAAGGCATGTCCCAGGACAT